>VWZW01002386.1:0-298179 GCA_013397115.1 Edolisoma coerulescens
GTCCTGACCATCCAGACCGACAGTAGGTCCTACAGAAGTTTCTACACGCAGCTCCCAAAAATATGGATCTTGGCACTGCTACTTCTGAGGCCCATCTATCAGCTGGATACTGACCCAAAAGAGAAGTCTCAAACACAGTCCTTTACCCAGAGACAGGAAAAAGAGCAGTTCATGCTCCATGGTAATTTTTCTTCTGAGCATTCCATGTAGGGGCAGGTGTTGTCTATTTTATTTTATATGCCAGAAAAGCACCAGGGAGTTACAGTTTGACTTGCAGTGCTACCGAGATGTCTGAAGTCTTTGCATCTCTAGAACAAAGATGTCTCATCTGTTTTGTCTTATCAGCTCCTTCTAACACATCACCATCTGATAAAATACTTTGTCAAACTTTGTACATGTAGGTAGCATGTGCTGTATATGTTTAGTTATTTCTTTTTTATCTCATAGCTGATAGATAGGCTTAAACACATTTCTTAAACATGTTTTTTTACAACTTTTGAAATTTAAATGCTGTGAAATCTGTCTGTTGTTCTGGCAGTCTGTAAACTTTTAAAAGGTATCAGTTGTTACATATTGGCTTAAAACAACCTTGAGGCTTTTTATCGCACAATAAAAGCATTTCCAACCTGACAAAAAAGTAATTCTTTGGACAAAACTCCGTTTTGCTGCATGTATCTGTTATGCCTCCCAAAAATTCATTTTGGCATTTCCTCCTCATTTGCTTAAAATGGCTTCTTTTCAAAGAGACCAAGAAGAAAGTTAAGTACCAAAATAATTTAAGTCTGAATGTTCTTTGTTTATGTTACTTCCACTCTGGAGCCCAATCTCTAGCCAAGTCAAGACTAGAATTCTTCATGCTGCTGAATTTAGTGCGTCCTGATTATTCCAATCTGAGTAATTAGCTGCAGTAATCATCAACCCTTACAGATCCATTAAAATGGTATAAATCTGGAATAAATCTCTATCAATTTTAAAAGTCTGGGCCTGAAGTTATATGGTTGAGATCAAAATAAAGTTCATAATTTTATGCCTTTTTCATGTTTACTCTGTTTCCCATCTCATCAGTTTTGAACCGTGTTAATGCTGATGTGAAAAATCCAACATGCCCTGATATATATTTCTGATAGATACAGATTGACACTCTGTATGTGCATGTGTGTGTGTGTGGTTATTTCCTTGGTTTTTGAAAGGGTGAGGTTGTTATATTTGGTATGAACTTATTTTTCTTCTGCAGTATATGTTACTTTGAACACTTATATTTTGGAATTGAAAATCCTTACAAAAGGGAATCAAGCACATTCTAATAAAAGCAAAAATATTCAGGAAAATAGAAGGGAGAAATGTGCTTCAAGCCATGGAAAAATTTTCTTTTTGGTTTTGATATATTTAGTTTCAGGACTGTCTTCATAGAAAAGACTAAATACTCTAAGTCTCCTTATGTCTCTTCATTTACCCTAATTGTGAGTGAACGAGCCACAGGGACACTGGGAATAACAATTCCAGTTAGGGGAGAGGGAACAGAAAAAGGAAGTATCGTTTCACAGGTGTTGAAAAAATCTGAGCCTGAGGCTAGCTCACATACATTCTCAAAAGAAAGGGGATCCCACAGCGAATCACCCAGATTCTCACAGTACTAAAGAATATTGAACTAGAACCAGGGAATATCTGGGGAAGAATCCAGTTTTCAACCTAAAATACTGGTTTGAATCAGCTATACTGGTTGGTTTAAATAATTCATTTAATTTTGACCAGCATGTGGATTCTGTTGCAGAAACATCATAGTTCCATTTTATACGTGTGGATTAAAGCACAGCTTTATTTCTGCTCCTGCAGGTACCTGTTAAACTGTTTGTTTGTGCTTTGTGGGCTTGGGTCGCGCTGTGCATGTGCTGGGGGTGGCAGGCAGTCTGTCTCAGTGCTGTACATCAGTACAAGCAGTGCAGTCATGCTGCTGCAGTATTGTTAGACCACCTCCAAATGCTTCCTCATGGGGAGAAGAGGTTACCACACCACATGTGCATCCAGAGCGAGCAGCAGCTGACTGTGACACCAAGGAGTAAAGGCAGGGTTGTGGGAATGTGAAGGATGCACCACCTCAGACACCAGTTGAACACATACTTCCAGAGTGGCAGCTGTAGCCAGAGCCTGGCTACGGATTGGTTGTGCCCTCTGGCATGAGTGCACAGCCTAATAAGCAGTGAACATGTGCAAGTTCTAGCTTCATTTCTGCTCCGTCTCCTCTTACTCCTGCGGTAGGGCAGAAAGGAAATAGAGGAGAGGGAGGAAAAAGCCACAACACCTATCTTCTGCAGCTTTCCCAGCAGCAGCAGGAAGCTAATGAGCCCTGCATTGTCCCAGGCGATGCTCTAGAACAACAGTTTTCTCAGTAATCCCAATATGCAATGCTACTGGCTTGGGAAGTGTGGCTGGACAGCTGCCTGGCTGGACAGCTGCCTGGCTAGGGAAGGGATCATCTCCCTGTACTCAGCACTGGTTAAGTGTGCACCTGGAATGCTGTGTTCAGTTTTGGGCCCCTCACTACTACTTTATCTCATTAGCTAATGAAGGGTCTGGAGCACAAATCTAATGGTAAACAGCTGAGCTTAGCCTGGAGACCTTATCACTCTCTACAACTACCTGAAAGGAGTCTGTAGGCAGGTGGGTGCTGGTCTCTTCTCTCAGGTAGCAAGCAATAAGAGACAAAAGGAAATGGCTCCTATTGCATCAGGGGAGATTTAGATTGGGCGTTGAGAAAAATTTCTTCACTGACAAGGATTGTCAAGAATTGGAATAGGCTGCCCAGGGAAGGGTTTCTCTGGAAGTACTTAAAAGTTGTGTAGAGGTGGTCCTTTGGGACATGGTTTAGTGGTGGACTTAGCAGTGTCAGATTTACAATGGGACTCAATTATCTTAAAGGTCTCTTCTAACCTAAGCAATTCTGTGATTCTGGGACCCCATATTAGTTACTCACAGCACAGAAACAGTGGACCCATCATGAAGGAGATCATCCTGTCAGAGGGTCACAGGGCTCTTCCCTGGCTGAGATCAGCTTTTGGCTTTCACAGCTGAGGCTTGGTTGCACTTTCATGTTTATTACTTCTCTCACTGACTTCTTCCAATGCTAAGGAAGGCCAGTGCCAAGGTGGCAGCAGACAATCTGGGCTCAGACCTGAGCATCAATTCAGCAGTCTAAAATAAATGAAGAATATGTGTTTCAAGTCCAGCTGGGCATCACAATTAATGTTACTATTTCTCTTCCTAGATTTTGATTAAAGTAGTAATTTTTTCCCCTCCTGGCTTTTGTAGTTTTAGATTCAGAGTTTTTGTATTCTCTTCTTTCTATATGTTTTAAGTTTGAAACAAAAATTGATCACTTCACTGCTATTTTCTGGTTCTGTTAGCTCGCAGTGAGATCATCTCTACCTCTCTTTCTTAAATCAGGCTAAACTGGAACCAGCTTTTTATTCAGTGACTCAGTTTTGCTGTATTCTTTTCCAATGTTCCCAGTGTAGCTTTTTGCTTTGGGTATGTCAGAAAATGTATATGTAAAACATGGAAAGAATATCTCCTTTTAAAACAATACAGTGTACTGCAGTTAATTAAATCAATGTCAGCTTTCCAACTGCATGATCTGAGCTGACCTGTATCAAATCAATTAGAACAGCAGCCCTTGTGATGGGCTTTGGCATGTTGTCATTGATTTATTTCCCTGTGGTCTTTCTAAACCTTTAGGGAGGTTTATGGGAGGTATTTCAGAAAAATCAGTGAACCCATCAGTATGAGACAGAGTAAGTATAGTAAAAATAGTGTTTAGGTTAGGAATACCAGCTGATTTATTTAATAAATCAAAGAAACAATCTAACTCAGTTGCCTCCAGCATTTGTCTTTCAGACATCATATATCCTTCTCTTTTCTGATTTAATTTTTCTCCCTGTTTCTATTTGACAGAAATATGAAATTTATAACTGAATACCTAGATGGGGAAAGCTGAAATTCGAATGTATAGCACACAACATGATCCTCTCTATGGAAAACAGATAAGGAGTTGGCAATATCTAACATTTGGGTAATGGTATTCTTGGCAGCTAGAGGGTTTTACAGAATTAGAGGGGCTTCTACCAAACTTCCCATCTCTAATGCACTGGGTCAGTGTCAAATTCTGATAGTCTTAATCCACTCTGGTCTGGCACACTGCTCCTCCAGTACACAGGAGCTGCAGACAAGATAGGCACTCTTGAAAATGATGGTAGTAATTTCTGACATTACCCTCAGGGATACATGGTCCATGAAATCATGGGGGAGAGATTCTCTGCCTTCAGGATTTCTCCAACTTATGCACCACCTGGTGTTCTCCCTCTGGAGATTTTCCATGTCCATTTATCACTCACAAAAGAAAGTTTCTGGCCTCTGTAATTCCATCACAGAAACTTTTTAATGTTCCTAGATGTTTGTGTGAGAAGCCTCTGAGCACAACACCAAGCCTGAGAAACTACCAAAGCAAAATGGGTGCCAGAGAACAAGATGACTCTGGAAAGCACTGAGGGTTTTAAAATGATACGATCATAATTACTCTGAAGTCTGCATGTTTTCATTTCTTTAATTGGAAGGTCATCCCTGTTAGTGAGACCAACTCTACATTTTCAGATTGTTTGGCTATAAGCTAGGAGAGATGGCGGTGTGTTATTGTTATGGCTAGTTCTGCCCGTGTATCGGAATAGTGGACAGAAATACATAGAAATGGTATTGGCAAGTTTCAAATTAATGATCAAGGCACTTTCTTCTCTGAACATGCTTACTTGGATGACCCATTTGAACTGTTCCTTGCAAGTGAGCTGTAGTGTCAAGCAGCCATGACCTTTCTGAGAGTGGTGGGAATTAAAGGAAATCACTCAGCTATTTGGTCTTTGGAAATTCATACAGCATTCTCTGCACTGTGATAGTGTTATAATGTAATTTAATATTATTTAATACCTTACAGAGAAAGCAAAAAATGCTTAATTCAAAATTAACTAGTCTGTTCCCCAAGCAGGAGATAGCTGGATTAATATTATCCACCATTACACTGTTCCTGGGAGATACCTTCTCTCCAGCTACAGAGATCCCAGGTTTCCAAGCAGATGAAGTTTTTTTTAATCTGGATAGGACAGAAGTGTTAAGCTGTGTAGTGAAGCTTTGGCTCAACATCAACAATATCCAGGAATTTTGAAGTAGCTTTCTGGACACTACGTACTAAGACTGCAAGAAAACCTTTGGCAATTTCAGACTTAAAAACTGCCTTATTTTTTAATTAAATCACCAAATATCATCTACAGTTATATTATCTGGATCAGGTTCTAAAGTCCAAAAGCTTCCTCTATAATGAATGAAAATGACATCTAAATGCTTGTTCAAGATGCTATGGACATTTTGGTGACATTTAAAACCAGCAAGCATATTATCACTTGGAGCATTTTATTCCAAGAATAAAATTAATGACATCAGAGTAGCATTTCTGGCTGGCATGACACTAATGGTTAGCTGTTTCACAAAGTTCAGAGTTCCATCATGCAGTACAAATAGTGAGTGAGAGCTGCCCAGCATTGTACTGTCAAGCAATGGAGACACCCTCACCACTCTACAGGCAAATCTGTTCAAGATTTAGCCATTTCCTCAGCCACCTACAGTGTCTGCCTCCCTGCAGGACTGGGGAGCTTAGACCCAGCACTGCGTCGGCTACAGCGGGGGGAACTTGCACCATGGACATGATCCTAGAAAAAGCAGTCAAAAGGACAGTTGCCTATGTCCCATAACAGATCTGTAGCAGATCTGTCAGCAGATGGGGCACTAAGGGCATGGCAAATCTGGCAAAAAAAGTTTTGCTAAACCTTTGATTAAACTGTCTCTATCTAGCATGAAATGGTTAAACTCTGACACTGATATGCTCGTCTCATACATTAAGGAGGCATAGAAAGAACATTACTCTCTGAAATATCACAGCTGTGTTTATTTAGATTTATTTATGTGAACTGTATTTAGAAGTGCATTTCTTTAGTTCAATTTATATGAACTTACTTAATAAGCTTTTTGCCTTCATCAGACATCTCATCAGAAGACTGTGCTCATGGGATACCATATACCAAACAACTTCTTATTTCTCAAAGCACTTTCAGGTGCTAGCAGAGTATCTCTACATACTGACACACAAAAAATGCATTGCATTTTTGTGCTTTAAGGTCATAATAGCAGTTTCCCTAGCTGCATGTACACAGTTCAGAATATGTGGTTTAGATTGCTGTAACTTGCCTGCAGCAGGACTCACTGCAAATGCTGCATTCACTTCCTTCCCAGCACATGCTTCATAGTCTGTTACCACCCACTGCTCTTGGACAGTTCTGGCCTCTTTGTAGTAAGAAACTACAGTCATTGAATACCTCTGAGTAATTGCTTACCTAAGCAAACCCTTTTCCTGTGAGTGGCCCTAGTAATCTGTGCACTGAGGAAAACAACTCATTCATTCTACCACCTCCTACCATTTTGTGATTTCCTCTGGTTTCCTCCAAGCACTTCTGTTTTCCCATACTGTACACTCAACACAGATTAATCCTCTTTACCAACCTTCAAATGTCTCCTATCTCACAAGCTGTCATGAGCAGTCTCTCCAGAGGGAAATTCCTGTTAAGCATCCTTCTGAGTAAGTAGCTGAGTGTGATAATGTTCCACAGGAAACTATGGGGAAGATGTCGGATCTGGGACCGGAATTCCTGATCTGAGTAGATCTTCTAAGTTATCCAGGTGGTTGAAAGTGATTTATTTTCCCTTTTGCTTTCCTGAGTATCTGCAGGGTACCAGAATACAAATCCCACTATTAGTGTCCCAGGGGTACCATATAGTCTTTCATCAAGAAAGGGTAGCTGGTGTATGACTTCTGTGAATTGAACTGGAGGCTTTATAGTGCTTCTTGTAGTTTGTACTGCTTGGATAACTGTGCTGAGAAAAGATTCTTTGGTGCAGGAATATAAAAGCGTGCTTAATCCAGGCATTCATTTAAGCCTTAGAACTGTGTAAAAAAAATAAATTATTGATAACTCGTGACATTTTAAACTAGAATATCACTCGATGTATGGAGACTGTGTCTTTGTCATCAGGGCTATCCACAAAGATTAAAAGATGAGCTTTTAAACTTTAATTGCTGTTATTTCTGCTGCCAATAAAGCAAAATCCCAAGAAGAACATAAGTTAAAATAATTTGAAAGAGAGTAATTTTAATCTTCAGCAAAAAGGTTCTATCAGAACAGGGGGACAACTCCACTTTTTATGTTGAATTGCTCTGTACATTGTAACATTGGTATGCAAAAAAAAGAGTTATGATGAGTCATAGGAATGATTCATTCAGTCCCAGTTCTGGCTACAAGAAAATGTGGATAGCATGTATTTTAGTGTCAGCAGTGGTTTGGATAACAGGATACTTGATTTAAAAAAGAGTGATAGAGAAACAAGGGGAGAAGACAGCTGCAATGCCAATATATTATGTCATTTTTAGTTGAGTTTTCTAAGAAAACTGTGTGGTCATGTATTCTGTACCTCTCAGCCTTCTTCCGATCCCTCCTGTTCAGTAAATAGCGGTAAATAAAAACTTGTTCATGTCTTTTTTACTGGAAATACTTTAATGTTTTTCATCTGACAAAGGAAAATGCTTATATTGAAAAATTATGCTTACTTGAAAAATAGAGATAAAATATGAAGAATAACCCCAGAAACACAGGAGTAGAAGAAAATATAGGGCAATATGTGCCCTTTGCAATTGCATGCAAACACATTTAATTACACCAAAAGAAACCACCCTGACAGCTCCCAAGCAGAGAAATCCCAATAGCCCTGTGTTATTCTATTTTCATTTTAAAAGAACAGGGAAGAGCAGAACCCTCTGAAACTTTTGCCATAAGCTTTTTGAAACAGAGTATAACACACCTCTTAAATTTCCTTCAGATTCTGCCTTAAACATGAGAAAGTAGAAATTAGTTGAATTAAATTAAGGACCTGGATTTGTACAGTTTTGAGAAGGTGGGTATAAACTGGACACATTAATTTATAGGAGACAGAAAAATCATTGCTGTCTTCTACAGACCTCAGTTCATATTTCATATTAAAAATACTGGAATTTTCTCCCTAGCCTGTGTTAGGGCTGCCAGAAGATGATGAGGTCTCTGACAAGGTCTTCAGTTGAGGTTAAGCTGACTGAAAGGCATGTGAAGAGCTACTGGCTATGAAATGAGACATTGCTGGCCAGGACAGATAACTGTGGGACGCTGGCCAAAGCTATAGAGTTCTGTGACTTTTCCTGGATTTCACATCTATATAAAGGGTTTATGTGAAAAATGACCACATTTCACAAACAATTGAAGAGGGGTGTGAAGTACCTTCTCAGGGCCAGTCTCTTGCAAGGCCAGCAGTACCTGGGATGTAATATCACTTATGCCATCTAAAGCATTCAACCTGGGATGTTCTATGATTCCATTATGCTCAAACACAGGAAATACTCTTTAACCATAAGAAAAAATTCTTTTTCCCATGAGGGAGATTAGACACTGGAACAGGTTGCCCCAATAGGTTGTGGAGTTTCTGTCCTTGAAATTCAAAACCCATCCAGATGCAGTCCTGGGCAGCCTGGCCCCAGCTGACCCCACTCTTAGGCTGTTGGACCAGATCATCTCCAGAGGTGCCACACAACCTCAGTGGTTCTGTGGTTCTGTGGAAGGGTTCTGAGGTGATTTGACACTTGTGTACCTGCCCACTTGACCTGCATGTTTAATCTTTATAAATGTCAGCTAACTTGGCTCACACTTGGATGATGTATCATTTTAATATAGTCTGAACATACATGAGGATGTGTTTTCACTCATTAAAACTGCCATAAATACAGTTTGAAAAATCCAGCATTTTCAACCGAATGGAGAAATTTTTAGTCAAGGGGACTGGAATGTTCATTATTGCATCAATATTCCTATGTCAGATATAGGTTTGCCATATTTCTGAATTTTTTCCTTTCCATGTGACATATCAGGTGTGACATATTTATGTAAGCCCTTGGAAGGCCTCAGAAAAGACCTTCAGCCATTGTAAAAGCAAAGAATTAGTTGCACCAGTAGCTTTCAGCTACAAGCAGTAACCACTGGTTTTCTTCCCTTACTTCATAAAGTATTTAATGTTTTCAGAGTTTTTGTGTTCATTGGATGTATTTTCTTCATCTGATGTCTGAACAGAGTAAGGCCACATCATCTTTTCACCTTTTTTAAACTTTCTGGCTCACTTTGGAATAGTTTTCAATATGAGTTACTATAACCTGTGAGTTAGGTTAGAGGTGGGCTAGGAAAAGGTTGGAGGCTACACTGACATGTATAAGAGTGATGCAGATGACATTGGGGTCACACAGAATAATCTGTGGTGGCACTAGGTTCTTTTCTTTCTAGGCAACTGAGCAAGGCCTAGGATAAATGTCTTCTGTCCTGTTTTCTTTTTGGTGATATTTGGTTGGAGGCTGATGGCCTCAGGGAATAGAATTTTGCATTGTGAGAGCTTTCCAAGTGAATCTGGGAATATGAAAGATACTAGGTCCTAATTCTTGAACAGTTCCTGGGATTTGAATTCTTTTTAGCCCAAGGTTGGCCTTACCACTTTTTTAAAGAAAGCTAAGCTGGTCATTGTAAAGCAATGCAGAATTAAGTTTAGTGATGGATTAAATGTTTGAGGAGCATCAGAATAGTTTGCTTTAGGTGGGGCATATTGAAATGCCTGATTTATCTTAACATACTCATTTATGGAAGTTTAAGGATGGCAGTGGCAAATGAATTGTAGCACAGTCTGTGCAATTGTAGACAATTAATCTTTCCTGCAGTATTTAGAGTGACAATAATCTGTCTGGGTAGCTAATTCTCTATCTTCCCACACAAAATCAATTCTGCATTAAATGGAGATAAATAAAATACCTTTAACTTTTAGTAGGAATTTTGGGAAAGTATGCTGAAGATAAAGTTATTGTGTTATTCTCCTCTTCAGACTAGGATAGCACCAGTATTTTGAATCTCTTTGAGTTAGAATGTGTCCCTGGAGCCAGCTGGGTGTTTGCTATGAGAAGCACATTGGATTATGATGGTCACATTTTGAAATAAAGAGATACAACATGGCCACTGTGGGAAGTTATATCAAGTCTGTGACCATTTCATGGCAGCAGCTTTTATTAGCAGAATCACTGTGATCTCAGCATCTTCAACTCAACTACAAAGGGTTGGGAACTGGGAGGAAGCTATAACTGCAGTCTGCAATTGGCTGGTCTTACACCAGTCTTCTCTTTCATAATAGTGAATCTTTTGATATCAGCTCCCTCCCAGGCCTTTTTGCTCTCTTCAATCCACTCTAACTTTATAATTTGGCACTTACCCTTTTTTTTTTTCTGACATTTTTATTAATGTTGGAGAAATGATACCTATTTTTAAGTTGAAGATGAAAGCAACTGATCTAACAATCTCCACTAATTTCTTTATGTAGCTCTTACAAGATGCTGCTCAAGGTAAGGGTTGAATCTGCTGACTCGCGTATAAATACAGCACTGTCTATTACTGTAGGTGCCAAATGGCACAAATGGCACAAATCACCACTGTGGCCTTAATCTGATAAAAATGCTCTGTAAGAGACAGCTACAGTAAAACACACAATCAAATCCCTCGCTAAAGAACAATCAGGAAACCTCACAGGGGCTTTGAATGCACATCAGACCTTTACAGTTTTTACACTGAATTTCCTGTTCTCTCCAATACCTCCTGCAAATCCAGTGACTGCCCAGGGAGATGGTGGGGTCACTGTCCCTGGAGGAGTTCAAGAAATGGCTGGATGTGGCACTTGGGGCCATGATCTAGTTTAAAAGGTGATGATTGGTCAAAGATTGGACTTGATGATCTTGGAGATCTTTTCCAACCTAAATGATTATGTGATTTTGTGGTTTTAACTTTTATGAGTTTATGAAGAAACACCTAGCTGAAATTCTATGAACATCTACAGAAATAAGCCATTTTAAAGTGCTGTAGATGACAAAGTTCCACTGCAGCAATAAGGCTAACGATTGAGCAAATGACATTTTGACATCTGAACACTCTACATACTTAGTGCCATGCCAAATATGTGACACTTCAGAATTCAAATTAAGTAAGTGTATGTTCTTGATTTAGGGAACTGATTCAGAGAAGCTGTTGCTCTATTGTTTGCCATCCACCATTGTGTCAAGAATGTGCCTGTGACACTGAGACAGCTCTATCAGAAAGCTGCCTCCAAAAAGACAAGGTCCACCATCAGTGACAAGCATAAAGACAGTGGAAAAGGGATATAAATTTCTTTATTAAGTCTGAGAATCCTATTTTTAAACTCTATCATCTTCCTCATGTGGCATAAACTTGGATTTATTCTTCAAACGCAGTGATAGATGTATTTGTCCAGACCGCTCAGAAGGCAGTTATCTTACTGCCTTTGCTGGCCAATGCTACAGTTTTTCTTAAGGCCAAAAAGCAGGGTATTTGTTAAAAACATGTTGATGTTGAGGGCATAACCAGCTTTACAAGCAGGATGAGATGAAGATGGTGTTTGTGATTTATTAGCTGAAACCAACATAGAAACCAGCATAACAAAGAATGTAGCATGTAACTATCATAAGACAAGTACTGCATTCATTTGCCATCACCAGACAATGACCTGGGTAGCTGACACCACTGTTTCAGTTACTAAGATTTACAAGTTTTAATAGAGTTCACACATAATATGTGTCAGATAAAAAGCCTGGCAAAATGGTAATTGTGTGTTATTCTTGGCTGGAATACTGTCCTGTGTGTAAGGCACAGGACTGGGACCGAGGCATTGTATTAACTTTCATTCTCTCTTATGTTCACCAAATTAGTTAAAGGCAGATTATTTACTCTCCTTGTGCTTGTTTCGTCATTTGTGACATAAGAAAAATTATACTTATACTATCAGGAGTGACAGGAGGTTAAACTAACATTGCTGAACAAGATTGAATTGCAGTATGTAAATAAAAAATATTACTATCATTCCACAAACAGAAAATCTTCTGGGTTATGAAATATTTTTGCATTTTCCTCTCTCTTACAACCTGTCAACTTCATGACATTGTGAGAGTTCCGAGGTCAAGCTATACTCCTTTACTCCCCAGTGATGAGGACCTCAATGGACATGGGCTGGAATTGAATGGATCATCATTTTATGATCCTTTAGGAACATTTATGGAAAAAGCCATTTCTAGAACTCCAAAGAATTTTAGAAAAAAAAAATCCCAGCAGCCTAGAAATAGTCTACTGATATAAAGTTAATTAATAGTATTGTTTTTAAAAAATTATATTTTTTAATGTAGTGATTTAGATGCAACCCCCTGCTCAGAAATTCTCTAGAGCTGTGAGTTATAGCAAGGAAAAAAATCAGTCTATACTTGCTCAGTTTCCTTATAGTGCTCATTCCTTGAGCATTTCCCATGTTGGTCTCTATTAAAAAGTGGGCTTGTTGAAGCCAAAAGACCTCCTTGATTCTGGAAAGGGAAGCACTAAAATCATATGAAAACTTAATTTGGGAATTAACCCATAAATTTAATGATCTAGTCGTAGGTTTAAAGTGAAGAATCTGGAACAGTCACTAAAGATGTTCAGGTAGGTGGTGTATGCTCCCAGCATGGAAGTACATGAAACTTGGCTGCTTAACTTGTGGTGCTATCCCATACCAGAAACAGGCATTAGATCAGCTGGATCCTTGGTCTGACCCAATGCAGGAATTCCATATTCTCATATGGAATCCATATTCTTATAGACCTGAAGGTAAACTTGGTTTTATTGCTGATGTTCATCTGTCCCAAACAGGCACTTTACCTCTACAAAAGGAAGAGAATTCCTGACTTTATCTCTTCAGGAACGTGTATTAAACTCTAACATACCACCTGCTATTGGAGTTTTTTCTCTTGATTCAGGAAGAAACTGAACAAATTTGACCTATGGTTAATTGATGACTTGTGGGAGCTGCCTGTGTCAATGCAAGTCACATGAAGTAAAGCCCCAGTGACAAAAGACAGAAAGAAGAGCTTACCCCAAATATATCCGGAGGCGTAAGATAGACCAGCTACCACTTACCTTGTTGTTTGGGAATTTTAGCAGCCACGGTCCTACTCTCTGGCCTGGAGAAAGCTGGTGTGGATGTCAGCTGTTCCCTGTGTAAGTCTGCCCCGGTCAGCCACCCTTTGCATGGCCCCACGGCCATATCCACCTTCCCCCCGGGACAGCCTATGCCTGGGGTGTTCCACCCAGGGTGAATCTATTAGATATTTGACCACCAGGTGGCATAAAAAGTATGTAAAATATCACAGACGTGCTGCAGATATTATGAAACCATTACCTCCTTTTAAGAATATTCAAATACTTTGTGATCCTAGCTATCAACTTTGAATATTATTTTTTTAAAAGTAACTAAGAGTTTTAGAAGTCTTTAATTTGCAATGTATCCCATAAGGAAGAGCACATATGGGACACAAATTACTTAGCTTTTTTTAATCACATTGTATCATATTCTTATTCATGCTTTCTTCATGTCAAAACCAAATAACTTCATGGATAGAAAGCAAGAGCTTACGTTATATTCATTTGCATTGAAACACAAGCAACCATTCTAAGAAGTAAGTTTAAAATCAACTATTATCCATTGTTGAAAACCCATCTTATGAAACTATCTCTAAGCTATATTATAACTTCCAATGTAACAATAGAAATTTGTTCTATTGTAATGAAATCAGTTCCTATGTTCTTATTGCAGGAAAAGAAAATTACTTTTTGGCACAATAGAAAGGCAAAGTAAGAGTTCAGATGTGTTGTTGGCAAGAAAACAGAGGGCCTGAGGTGGCAGACATAAATTCTGCAGTGAAGATAAAGATTTTCCTACAACGGGATTCTTGACAGAATTCCATGTACATTTTTGGGATCTTTCCCACCTTGCTTTTGTAGGTGGGATGTAAGTATTGAATACGAATTCCCACAACGACACACACATAGTAGTCCATACTCCATTATATTCTTTCTGCAAATTTCCTTAACTTTTGCTCTTATTCCTTCTGCTTTCTTTTTTCCTTTCTTGATCCTCTCCTCTGTACTGCTGGAAGTCCCCTAAGCTCCCATTACATCATTTTGACTAGTTTTAAATTATGCCACTGAGAAGTCAGAACTTTTCTTTTTCATCAGCTTTTCTACCTTGAATTCCTGTCATTACTTACTTTCTCTTCTCTGCTTTTGAGCTTCCATTGTTTTCATGATCTTGTCCTGACACTCTGGCTATTCCTGTAGTATCTTATTTGGAGCCCTCTGTTTTCCCAGCCTCTTTAATACTGTTTTCCTTGAATTTCTGTTTTAAGTTCCTTTCTCTTTTGTTTTCCAATATTAATTCCTTATTTATTTTAGATCTTCTGTCATTTCTACTACAAGTTGTTTAATCTATTCAACTTCTGTCTCAGCCTCATATTTCTGTATAACCAACAACTGAATTTCTCACCTCCCCCTTTCTTCTTTGTCACCATTAAGAATTTGTAACAGATTAGTTTAATCCATCCATCATTCATGTCTGATACACTGTTGTATTAATGTAGAAAATGTAATATGAAAATTGCTTGCAGCTTTGTAAGTGGAATGAACGGTTTTGAGGATGGCACCTTCAGTCTAGACCAATAGCAGAGAAAAATATGATATATGGTTAAAGTTTTAACATAGAAGCTCTTCCTAAGGTGAAGTTAATCCAAACAAAGATAAAAAGACGTCCTGGGTAATATATATTGTCTATTTTCACTTTCAAGAAAATCCATTTGCACACTTTTTTGTCTGCAAGAACCAAAATAACTCTTCTGAAGGCATGGAGGTCTCAGAGAGCGCATGGTTCCTGTGAGACTCAGAAAGATTTAATGGCATCTCAGAAGCTTGTGAAGTGGCAAAGGTGCCTCACAGCAGTGACCATATCCCTACTTTCCTTGCTTCCAATGCCACATAGGATGGGGCATGTAAGGGAGATGTGGTTCTTGCTGGTGCTGTCTAATAAAGTCCAGGTGGAGATCCTGGAACTCAATCTGCAAGCACAAGATTAGGCATCTTAAATAGACCTCTTGTGATGTGTTTCTCCCAGTAAGAGTGGTTTTACGCAGGTATTGGAGTTCTGTACTGATAGGAAAATTTTAGGTAGACAGAAAATTGAAATGAGCTTTAGCCTCTAAGACGAGATGGTAAAAGAACGGAGCTGGCTAGAACTGCTCAAAAGATAGGATTGTCACAAGTCCCAGTATAGGTGTACAGTGGACTCAGGGGTACTGATCAGTTTCCATTGACAAGAACAACACTTTAACAGCCCTAAGAGATACAGCACTGGTGTTTTACATGCCTCTCACACAAAAATAGCAGGAGCTATGTTTTTCCCATCAGCTAACAAGACTATATTAGTTTGTTCCACAGAGTGCCTTCTCTTTCCATGGCCTATCTGATGCCAGAGGTCAATGTTGGGCTTCTCACTTTCACCTGGGTTCTATTGGCAAAGTCACATCATTTGCTGTTAACATTGCAAAGCACTGCATACTCCTAGGACACTGTAGAAATAATAATGTTGATTCATCAAGTGTCTGGAAACACACTCAGAAGTGATTCTTCTCTTTTTTTGCTTATTCTTTTTATTTTATTAGATCTTTGGGATCAATAAAAGCAAATGCTTAGTCAGAGCTAAGCACACAAAAAAAATTACAATCATTTCTTTCATATTTTAGGTGATGGAAAACCTCAGTGGGGAACTTGGGCACACTAAAGGGACTAGCATCAGTTAAAATAGATGTTGTAAGACCTCAATACAGTGTGCATTTACATTACTCATGGATGACATTTTGCTCATGTCTCTATATGTCACAGCATAAACAAGGGTGTACGGAAGTATTGCATTAGATAATCAGTCCTTCATGTTTTGTGTTCTCAGCACTAAAAATATTAAAGAAATGGGAATTGCAGGCTGTACAGTGTTGCAGGTAGTTTGCCATATCATATTGCTGTGATGTCCAGGACAGTCCTCCTCAGCTGATGGCAACAGTAGCATTACAAATGAGCTCATGCTGGAAGCCTTAAGTCTGGTGTTGTGAGAAGCAGATACCCTTTGTTAGCTCTACATAAGCCAGCAGTGACACTAGAAGCTGTGAAGGTGTGTCAGGGCTATGTTCACTCCACAGGCATTAACTCAAAGACAGGTTTTATATCCTCAGAGCACACCTGCATTGATGCACACACATCGCTTAGAAAGTCTGAACTGCTACACAGTGAGTAGGTAAAGGGATAGCACTGCTGCTGGCTCAGGTACCTTCTATTCTAGGGCATTCAAAGACTCCAAAGAATTGTCCTTCATATTTGCTTTTGCCATCTTTTATGCTATGCCTAAATCTTTTACCCTACTCTAACCCCAAACTTTTTATCAGACAACCTGGCCTTTTACTATTCCTGTTTTATAGATATTAAATACCTACCATTCACATTATAAAGCAGTTAAAAGCATTTTAAAAGTAGTTTGGTCAGTTATGTTTTCTCCTTGTACACAGGACCCCTCTTCAGTTTTTTGTCAGCATTTTTGTGTGCCTGTGTGATACTCTGGTAAAAGAAAGGCCAGAATTTATAAACAATTTTTGTCTCTTGGATCTTAACAGTGAAGAAAATGAGATATTTAAAGAGTTTTGAAGATAATTACTTCTTAGTACCTATTTTTCTTTATGTACAAGTCAATGTTCAGCACAAAAAAATTTAACCATATTTTACATTTTTCTATGCATCTTTCACAAAGCCGTTCAACTGAGCGGTGAACTAGATGATGTAATACAATTTTAGGTATTACAGCTTTGTGTAACCAGTAGACACCTGCCATCTGAGCAGCTATAACTTACTGTTTCCTCCTCCAGGTTTGTCTGTGGGCAGCTCACACCTTGAGACAGCTTAAGCTGCTGCCTGCACCTCACAGGGATGGGTGTTTTGCAGCAATGATCCCTTTGCAGAAAAGGATCCTCAAAAGCACATATAGGGACAACTTTGAGAACACTGCCTGTTGTTAATGATGGATGAAAGAGGGGTAATCAGAGAATGATCTTCATTAAACTCCCTTCTGCCCACGAACATGGACGACATGAACTTCTCAAAATTTATATCCCTGCTTACTGTAGATTTTCCCTTCTGGAAGGAAATTAGACAGATAAGACTTGTATTTTGTCCCTTTCATCTTTGTTTCAGCTTTTGATGGTCTATTTTACTCTTATGCTACTTTTTCCGTCATTCAAAATCATTTTGGAATAGGTTCTACGCTTCAATGGCATGCTGTTTCTTTCCATACTGTTAATAGTGTCCATCTAATTTCCAAGGGAGGATTCTTTCCGTGGTTTCTAGCAGCAGATATTTTCATAGTATACGGAGCTTTGCTTTCACTAACCCTTAGAAATGAATCCTTCTCATTACCTTATTTACTGAGGTTTGAAACAAGCTGTGTCAGTTACTTTTCTTCACCTAAATGTGTATCTACAATGCTATTAGAAATGTTAAAATTCACTTCTGGAGAAAATAACACCCCAAACTGGTTTTCTACTCTAAGCTCTTTTGGAAAAGTTCATGAAGCTTTTAATAAAGTAACTTAAGTGCCAAGCTCTAAACATTTTTAATAAGAATATAATACTGACTGGAATTCAAGTAGACATAGAAATATTTCTCCCAGTATAATGTGAAAAATATTTTCGACATATTTTAAGCAGTCATACAGTCACATATGACTGTAATACCAGAAGAGGTTTTTATCATCAGTCAGTTCAACTGTGATGTAGAACTTTTCACAGAATGTGCATAAAAGTAATTTTTTCTTTGACTTACCAGTCTTTTAGCCAGAGCTTTTCACACATAATTTGTTTTTTCTCTAACATGACCCCCCAGTACTTAAATACACAGTAGTGAAAACTCTCTCATCCACTCTATGAACAGTAGGTTTATTCTAACAGTGGCTGTTGAATATCCTGCCTACTTGTTGATTTTCTCATGGGGAAAAACCCTACTATTTTATCAATGTCAGTCATCAGTAAGTCACTGGTCATTCTTTTTTTTCTTTCCCCCTTTTTACTTTCTTTTTCTCATATTTGCTTTCTTTCAGAGGCTGTTATTTTTAACTGAAGAAACTCCTGCATGTGATTGTCAGCTTGCATCATCATTGGGCTAAGAAAACTTTTTGTCTCAGACTCATGAAAGCAATGCACCACCCTGCCCTTGTCCAAAGAAGCTCCATCAGCAGTATAGCTCCTTGCCTCCTCAGGGTCACGTAAGTGACCCCAGAGCTGCATCAAGAGCTCTTCCTCAAGGGCAGACTTCCGTGGCTGGTTAGAGGAGTCCAGGCTGGCTGCATTGCTGTTACAGCACACACCTGATAGACACCCCATGTGATGCAGGGAAGTGGCTGCACGTTCAGAATCGTGTGCACAAAAGACTTGGGCATGTAAAAAGATGGTATCTGTCATATCTCTTGGGATTACTTTTGTGCAGCAGATAAGAAATATGGGAGGGTAATCACCAAATGACAGAATGACATGTGTCCTAGGATGGGAAGAATTACTCTGTAGAAATGCTTTTTTGTCTTTCTATTGAGTGTCATTGATGAACTTGAACTACATATCTTTCTTTTAGATGTTAAATTTACAGAAAAAAAATGACATCAAAATATGTCATCTTTCCAGTAGAGGAGGTGAACAAAAAGGTGTTATGATATATTATAAGAAAATATCCCTTACTCTCCAGCTGGCAGGAGCAGATTATTTAACTGTAAGAGATTTTTAATTGTTTGCAGTGTAATCAGCATTTGAATAGATCAAATCATTGCCTTTGAAACCTGGAAGCAAAAAATCAGAATATGAAAAAATGTTATTAAATAATATATGTAAAGCAGTATTACCCGATGAAAAGCAAATAGTCAACAGAACTTGCCCGTAGAGACATGCATGCTTCACAAAGTATCTGCCTACCTGATGAGAAAATATCTTCATAACTTTGAAGTTACAAAATCTTGCAGTATCACTTTTCAATAGAAAACACTGCAATTATACCATTTTACAGTTCTAAATTTTCCTACCTGTATTTTGTCCTTGTAGCTAAGACTCAACAATTTCTGTAGTTTACTCTTAACAGGTCTCTCAGCATGTAATCTTTTAATGGCCATCTTTTTCTTAAGTCTGTGGTTAAGCATGATAGAAGCAGAATTTAATTGTTATAATGCAAAGAAACTTACAAAAATTATTTTTTAAGCAGTCTGGTTATCACATAAAAGAAAAGGAGAAGCTCTGTTTGGCTGGTACGATCAGGAGGAACGTACAGCTCCCATGCCTGCCAGCGGTAATTGATGAAGTGGGTCAGTGACATTTCACAGGGATGCCATTGAATTGGACCCTTGAGGATAAATAGCACATAAACTTTTTCCGCCAGCTCTTTGGTAAGTTAATGTTGGCAGTTCCAATTTAACACTTATGAATGAAAGTATTGCAGGCTAAGTGAAATTAAAGAACAGCCACTGCTATTGTTTCAGCCGGTGCTCTTCCCTACAAGCACTGTTTAATCCAATGAAAACCAGAGACCTCATCTGTCAAAGAAATACATGTGACTGGGCTGGTTCTGGGGAGAGGGGAGTGTTCTGGAAGAATTTAGAATTGTTGTGTAACTAAAAATGCAGATTTTTAGCAGAAGTGTCTGTCACTAGTCCATTTGGGAAATATTCTTGTTGATTTCTTGGTGAGGTGGGATATTGAATGGTTGTAAGTTTTCAGGTGCATGTCAGTGTTAACAAATTCTATTAATAATTTACAGTAAAAAGAAATATTTTATTAATGCCACCTGAAATCAATGAACAAAATTAAAATGAAGCATTCCCAATTGCATAACTAAGCTATGGGACATGGTTGGAGAAAAAAGGTATTTAATTTTTAGAATACATTGTTCATTTATTTTTAAACATTTCATTTAGGCATAAAGGAAATTCTTTCATGCTGTCATAATGAATATTTAATGTCTTCAGTGTCACATATAACTTTTATATAAACACACATAATTAGCTTTTAGCTCCAACTGAATGAATCTGGAGCTTACTAAAAAATCTTCATGAGTGTGTACAAGTAAACTGGGCTTTGTTGGTGGTATTGGCAGTGCTGAACTAAACAGAGACAGGGCTTAAGCTCAGTTGCTGGTCCAGTGGGTATCTGCAGTGTTTAGTGCTAGTGCACTACATGGTTTAAGTTTGTTCTGTTGCAGGCATCATTTTCCCAGAGTGCTTGGGCTCAGCCCATGGGTAGCCTGGATGTATCAAGAGGGGTACACTGCTGTGGGGGGAGATAAGGTTTTAGCCATTCCATGTCACTTGTCTTCAGGGCCAGAGAACCCATTCTATTTACTAGCAGAGGTGTAGACACCTGAAGGGCCTTTTAGAGCTGCAGATTCATTTGCAGGGATGGGTATGCACCTGTGGCATGCCATGAACCAGAGGGGAGCTCTGTGGATCTCTGCTGATGGATGTCATGGTGAAGCTGTTGTCCCTAAAATTGGTTGAAGAAACACTGTAAGGTTTAACGCAAAGCTTTGGGGACATAAGACCGATTGCTATAAAATAACTCAGACGAAAGTGCTATTGAATTCAAGAGAACTTTTTCCACAATAAGGTTTGGGGAAAAGCTCTGTTGCCATTGAAAATGTAAAGCCTAAAGTGTAGGGAATGGGGTGTCCTCACAAACACCTGAATATCCACCTACTTTTCCTGCAGCAAACCACTGTGCTTGGTGTGAATCCTGGGGGCCCATGTGGACCACTCTTCTGGAAATATAAGGGCTTGAAGGTAATGATGGATTTACCAGGGCAGGGAAGGGAGAACAGTCCCAGCATATGCCTTATAGGCAAGGCATATGCTCAGTGTCACACTCAGATCTGCTGTCACCACCGTGGCTGCATCCAGCCCAGGAAGCTTGTGCCTTTCCTGCACATATGGTCAGAGCCACGTCCCAGGAGCTCATAATCATGGGATGTATACTATTTAAAAGGGATGAATAGTTTTGCTGGGAAGCAATTTAATCAGCCTGATGAAAACATTCCTGGCTGGAAAG
Source organism: Edolisoma coerulescens (assembly GCA_013397115.1). Lineage (NCBI taxonomy): Eukaryota > Metazoa > Chordata > Aves > Passeriformes > Campephagidae > Edolisoma > Edolisoma coerulescens. Next base: position 21,179 of record VWZW01002386.1, read on the forward strand.
CTTATAATGAAACCGAAACTGTAAGACCACTTGTGAAAAGAGTTTTGTTTCTATGGCTGTTTGAAAATGTAAAAATTGTGAAAGAATCTTATTATATTTTAAATTCACTGTGTGGGAGCAGACCCAGCTACCTAAGCCTCATACCTGAGAGCATCTGGTATCACCCTTTATGTGATAGACATATTAATTCAAGCTAGTTGAGAATTTAGGAAAATTACTGTGGGCTTTTTTAATTGAAAAATGCTCATTCCACATGCATTGCAGATGCTAATCCATTTCCAGAAAGCTTACAGCCTAGAGACTTTCTGAATTCAGCATAAGAGAAGGAGGCGTTAAAGAAAGCCCTCTACCAGTGCTTGTGGGTGGTATTGGAAGTATAGAAGGATGCATTACTTTATGGGACTACAGCTTCTTCTTTTTCCCTTTCAAAGGACTTGCCTGGCACTCTGGCATATAATGAAAAATAACGTCCGAACCTTTGGGCTTTGTGTGTACTGTTTTGTGTGAAAAAAATCCTGGGTTTACAGCCAATGGAAAAGAAGCTTTATAATCCTGTTTTAGGAATGAGAGTCCTACTTGATACCACTACTTCATCTCTCATCTATCTTGGATGCTTTGCAGGGGCAGGAAAGAAGGGCTGAAGGTGATTGTTCAGTAGTTCACCTACCTAAAAGAGCAAATACTCTGTAAAGAAACCCTCTCAGATTTTCACTTTTCCCCTTAAATCATTGAATACTATGGAATCCTGCACTGTACTCTTTATACACAATAGCCCTTGCCAGAAGGCTATATTGAAATATATATATATTGATATTGAAATTAATATTTATTTAATTTTAAAGGGCATTTGGATTTTAAGAGTGGGGCACCATGGGCATGTATTTAAAAACATTATGCACAGGAAGTTATGAAACCTAAATTTTCCTTGGCATAGTTGATTCCTATTAGGCAAAGGAATACCTTTGGGAGTATCTGAAACATCCCTGTTGTAATTGCTGATGGAGGTGCTCTCAGTGCCTTTGACAGCCCTCTCAGCTGGTTTTCCCAGTAAGACTGATGGCAATATCCTCACCAAGCTCCACAGTGCATTTGAGTGGAGTCAATACCTTGATTGCTTCTAGGTGTGTTATCCAGCATTAAATTCTGTAACCTATAAGGAAAGGCTTTCATATCTATGAAGTAGCCCATACAGAATTCCGGGTAAGACTGGAATTGTAGTCTGGCCAATGATATCTATAGTATGGTGAGAAAATGGATATCAGTTATTCTTTTATTTCCAGTAACCTTGAAGTGACAATTCCTGTGCTTGAAAATCTTAAACTATTATGTATTTTATAAGCAAGGTGTAACTACTGTTTAAAACTGTTCAAGTTAGGAAATCCTACTAAATATATTTACTCATATTTTAGAAGTTTTGTGGTGCACAAGTAAAACAAGTTTAGGCAGGGCTGCCTGACAGCAGGAATATGGAATAGATGATTTCTTGGGGTCATTTTCAGACTACATTTCCCACGAATTTATGATTTCATAAGGTTATTCATGTGCCTCTTTTCCTTGAACTCTATGACCAGAATTAGATGGAACAGGACTATCAAGATAAATAAATATAAGAATTGTAGGACTAAATACCTGTAAAACATCAGTGAGTCCCCAAGGAATGCAGCAGAGGTGAATATTTGAAAGATAATTCTAACTGATGGCAAGATGACAGTTAGTCATGCTTTAATAAATACATAACAGCAAATTAATATGCTACAACTTCAAAGTCCTAACAAGAAGTTGGAGTCTGTGTGCTTTTGAAATGGAACAGCGGTTGTTCCCTATCGTATATGTGAACACACTGTGCTGCATTACCTGTTGTGTGTCCTTTAAATGATGAATGTGTTTGTCCCTCACGATCTCACGAGCGTAATGATTTGTTTACTTGTGTCCTCTTTCACTGCTAATCCATATTAAAAGTTTAACCTAGTAAACAAAACAAAATCCAATCAAACAAAGAGGTAATAAGTGTCTAGAAGCCTGAAGCTTGGCTGGCTAACTGGACTGCTTATCCCAACAAATTCTCAGTGGTGCAACTCTTTGTTAAAAGGTTATAGCACATGCAAAAAACCCCAAAACAACAAGCTTCCTCCAGTGAGTCATTTAATCCATCCATTTATTTTCCATCCACTTAATAACAGATTATATTTCAATAACACTGTTGCCATAAACTGTTAAGGTGATATGAAATTTAGCATTTAAAAAACTCCCTTGAAATTGCTCTGATTTATCAGAGTCATAATCAGTTTCGAAAACTGTTTTGACATCTATACTGCAGTGGTTTAACCTTGAAAGGAAATGCTTTTGGTTTTCAAGTGTTTGAGGTACATCTTCAGAAAGCCTGATGTATTGAAATTCACTCAAGGTAAGAAGAGGAGATGCAATGCACTGGTTCCCAAACTGAATGGAAAGAAAGTTTGATTTATTAGGACCTGATCCTGTGAATCATGTACCCACCTACAGCTTCACAGATTAGGTTTTTGCAGCTCTAGGTTTGAGCTGAGAATTTATTGAAACAGGATTTGATGAATTCTATAATTCCTCTATCTGAAAATCAGGTTTCTATACGTACTTTTGGGAATAAAAGGATTTAATTTCCAGTTATCTCTCTTGCCATTTTTCTTTGCAATGTTTAGATTCTAAAAAGCAAAGACTGAAACAGGTGACAAAAAAGCTATGATAATGCTAATTTGTCAAAAAGCAAAGGACATAGAAATATCTTGTCTCTATGCTTGCCTTCAATGTCTTCATCCAAACTGAACAAAAACCTGTGTATATGTTTTCTTTTCTTCACCATGATGGAATTATCACTATATTTACCACAAATAAAATTTTAATGACTGTGCTTGTATTTATATATTAGTGGTTTATTACATTATTTTACCTTTCATATTGAAGTGTGTCCAAAAGTTATATAAATCTTTTCATATTATTTTTGCATTTAAAATTTCTGTGTTGCTAATATAATAACACTTTATTGATCTTCTAAGTACCCATTTGATTAGTAGTACATCAATTGACATTTTTCCAATTAAAATAAAGAGAGAGAGATACTTAAGTCTATATGGGAGATCAGGAAGCTTGTTGCAATACTACTTAAAAATATTTTTCAAGAAAAATGCAAATGTTGCAATATTCTGTTAAGGATATAAATAAAAGCTTGAAAATTTTTTATTAGAACATTTTAAATATGTGATAATAACTTCTAGGAGCTATTTTCTAAGAGAAAATTTAAAGCTAAAATTTAAGAGGAAACTACAGAACTGGGATTGAAAAGTAATGACAGAAAGGAGAAATGAGAATCAAACAGGGTCTAAGAGAACAATATGTGAATTACTTCATGGCAAATTAATAATTGCTCCATTTGATTTGTTCACAGGATGGAGTGAGAAGGGTGAGAAATCAGATCAGGTACATTTGCCTGCTGACTAAGACTGCAGGCTGCAGTAGACTGAGTGAAGATAATGTGTTGTACGTGTTTTTCATGAGCCAGTTTTCTGACAACCAGTTTATTCTATACGCACTGTGACACCACTACTGATATACACAACCTCAGAGAATAACCTCACTAGAATTTGGGATGTGCTGGCTGTGAGAAGGAATTCAACTCAACTGTATATACAGGATAAATGTTCAAACCTGAGTTAGTATTAAAAGCCAGATTTGTTTATCCCTTGTGGCGTCAGGTTATTCTTATGCCAGTCTTTACAGAAAGAGCTCAATACATGCAGTGTAAATCTACATTTTCCCTTTTTTTTTTGTCTAATGAAAATATACATCTATGAAATATGACTCAACCATATATGAGGGCATAGAAAAGCAAAGTGTTATTAAATATGTATACTACTGACTTAATTATAGGAGTTAAGGGGAAACTTGAGAAAACTAGGATTTTTTGGTATGTTTTTCTTCTCCTTAATCTAATCAGACAACACTAAAAGCCCAAGAGGTATATAAACTTCAGTAACTAGTTATATTAAACCTGTGTTTACTTAGATGATTTGTATGAGATAAATAAGTAATTACCCAAAGGACATTAAAAAATGGAATACATGAGACTGCATGTGAGCAAGCTAACACAAAGCAGAAAGCTTGACTGGTGCATATTTAATAAGAAGAATTCCCTGTGCTTTTATATCCTCTACCATTCTATAGAAGTCCTTATATCACCTTTATCACCATAGTAACTCAGCACTTTGCAGTCTTCTTCTATTCATCATATTATTTTATCAGTTTAGTAGAGGATAAAGTGTTTCCCCGATCATCCACTATTTGCTACGCTGCCTTGCGGGCATCTTGCTGAGAAGTATTGTACATAATGTAATAATTCAGCAATCTTCTACAGAAAAAAAGTGGTTTATACTACAGTATTATCAATTTGTCACTGTATTTCATCACAATATTTGAACATTAATTAATCATCAGAGCTTAGTACCTGTTAAGCACTTGATACTCATTTCTGTAGCCTTCTGAGTTCAAAGAACTTATTATTATGGTCATAAACCCTGCACAGGTTGCAGACTCACTCTAAATTGTCAAACCCCAGCATTCAGAAGAGACAGCATTATTTAGGTTTACTAGAGGGCATTTTTTTTCTATCTTCCTCTATTATAGTACCCCCAAAAGGACAGAAGCTGCCAAAAAAAGCATGTTTTTTAGCCCCAGTTTACTCTACTACTAAAATATAACAGACTAGAAAGAATAAGAAGGTATTTTCATTTACATCCATTTCTAACCCTTTGAGCTATAGCGTATGAAATTAAATAAATATTTAGTTACTTACGTACATAAGTTGAAACAAAATTTGCAGTTAACTAGTTCCATACAAATAGGAATAGCAAAGATTATATCAGTGACAAAAACCAGTTTTATAGATTGGACTCAAAAATTTAGGATATTTGCCTCTCATTTAATTTTTTTCCAAAATACTACCTCTGCAGCTTCTAAATATGCATTTGGATTACTTTTATTTATTCACACTAGAACAGTGTGCTGAGAGGCTTTGTCAAAAATCTTGAGTTTATCTGCATGACTGCATACATATTACCACTTTGCAACAAAGCTGACATTTCTGGGGTTTGCTCCTTCAAGTGCAGACTGTACGTACGTGCGTCCTAGCTTCCATCTAATATTGCAAAATACTCTTCTCCTGTGTTATAATACTTCAGTTTGAACCAAAGAAATATTTTTATTCTGAATGCAAGTTTCCAAAGCCCACATTTCGATGCGTTTTTATTCTTAATATAACTTACTTTTTTTCGATACAGTTTCCCTTAAGGTTACTAACAAAGCCTCAGAAGGACAAATTATTTTTCTTTTTCAACTATAAAGTACTATTGGCACATCAACAGATATCTGATTCCACTAAACCCTGCCATAAGAAATTTGATTGAAGTAAATATACTAGCTTCAATCCATTAAAATAAGTGTCATGACTTGTGCAGTTTCACTCCATTAATCTCACCCTTGATCTGTGCTTTCTCAAAGGAATAAGGGAAGGTATAAATAAAAGAGTAAAAAATCCATCCCACAGTTGGTCAGCCAAGAGCTGCAGGAACCAGCTCACAGGATGTGTGACTCTCTGTGCTGATCAGCAGGTTGGGTGGGGCCAGATCCATTGGTTAATGCAGCCTGACAGAGCTTCAGGATCTGATTTGCAGATTTAAAACACGAGATGAGGAGTAACTGGAGCAAGTTAAGTTGTTCAAACTATGCTTAAAGACTTGCTGTGATATTTCCTGCAAATAAAGAGTTAAGTACTCCTGGTCTAGATAGATGAACCTAACATTTACAGAAGCCTATTTATCCAGCACTACAGGCTTAGTGATTCTTCTGCCTTGCCTCAGAAGGCATTTATATGCTTTCTCCACTGTAGGGACTTTTCCAAGCAAAGTTTTTCCACCAAGATTACAGATTTCCTTTTCCAACTTCCTCTGATTACTCTTTCCTTACTCACCTGACAGCTGAGCATGATTAAGCACCACTGAAGAAAGGAAAGGTTCCAAAACAAGATTCTTGTGAACACTTGATATTTAGTTTTTACCTACAGAGAAAGCTGATTTAGCTAAAGGAAAAAAGAGACAGAAATAAACCCAAGTTATATAAATGTAAACTTCCTTTACAATATCCAGTGCTCCTTATGTATTAGTCAGTCAGTCCTGTCTTGGCCCTTTTTCGAGCTTAGCTCCACAAGCTTGTTCTTGCTGTAGATATTCTATTTAAGCACAATGGCAATATTTGAGGTGGACTCAAGTGTAATAGGGCTGACAGTGATGAAAGAACAGTGGTTCCAGTTCTCCTGAGCCACAGCTCTTAACAAACCTCTCTAGAGCTTCTGCCTCACTGAGGGTGCCGGTAATGAATTCAGTGTAGCTCTTCTGTACCCAGCAGCACATGAGAAAAGGACCCTGTCAGACTGTGACTGAACAATAAACAAACTAGAAAGTTAAAGCTCTATAGTCTTAAAAGAAAACTTTCCCAAGCAGTATCCAGAAGAGCTTCCATTTTAGGGTATGTTAATGTGAATTGCAATTATTTATAATTTTGTACAGAATGCAGTTTTTAAAAAACCCAAGTCTGAGCTGCTTGTATCAGGAAGTGAGTCAGTTTTGGTCTGCTTTGATTACTTGGCAAGCTCATATCCCCTTGCTGTTACGTACATTTTAGTCTGCATGTCCATCACTGGAACTTGAATATGATTATGTTTGGCCCAGTAGGTTCATGTCTTTTAGAACTATAACATTACTTCACTTGAGCAGTTATTAGGGCTGCAGAGATGTAACTACAATTGCTAAATGGGATAATGCAAAATGAATGAAGTGAGAGAACCCCTGGAGGCTTCTTGATGTTTACTCTTTCAAGTAATGCACTCTGCTACGTCTGTCAGCTCATCACAACAGAGAATTATTTAGGGAGCCGTGTGAACAGTATTGCTTCACAGGTCTTACAGCCACCCAGAATATAAAGTGTGTATTATACAATGCAACTCACAAATAGATATTTCCTTGTTTTCTGCAAACCACTCTCACTTCAATGGTTTGTCTCATCACAGCAGAGCAAATGCGAAAGCAAAGACGTAAAGTTGCAGCACACTGTTGTGCTTTATATGCTATTTGCAAACTATTTACTGGTATAAAGAAAGCTAAATTACTAGGCTTATTATCACTTATATTCTTCAGAGGATAGACTAAGACTATGACATTTCATTCTTACACAGTATCTTTTAATAGGTCAGCTACAGCAATGGCATTGCTTAATGTTGCTATGTGTTTTAACTCTGAATATATTTATGCAAAAATAATTAGCTGCACGGCGTAATAGGTGTATGAGACATATGTTACAACTTAAGGATGTGCAATCCTCATGAAACAATTAAGATCACTTGCAGGAAGAATTGGCACCATTCTTTTGTGGAATTTTTACACATATGCTTAAAAGACACCCATACAGTACTATCTACTGTTAACAGAATAAAAACATGTTTTTGAAGTGAACAGAATAGAAATACATATTTGAAGTGAAATATATATTATTTAATAGCAATAGAGCAACCTTTTTTTTATTATAAAGGCGAATAGTCCCTCCAAAGTAAAGGAAGATCAAGGCACATTTTCTAGAACTCTTCTAACCACTCCAAGGCCAGGTGGAACAAGAAGTAGCCATCAACTCCTCCCCTAAACAAGGAACAACTTCTGATGTTCAGTAAGAGGAGGAGGCAGTAGGAAGCCACAGACCAGTCCGTGACCTTCCAGGGTGCAGTATGACAGAAGAGCTATGCATGTGCCATGGCACAGTAAACCAAGCCAATAACATTTACCAGGATACACAGTGGCAGCTGCGCCCTGATCTCTGGACCATCAGGAAGCAGAACTTCTTTTGATCCCAGAATCCTAGAATTCCCAAATGGGGCAGGTTGGAAGGAACCACACTGGGTCATCTGGTCCAACCTTCCTGCTCAAGCAGGTTACAGATAAGCATTCCTAAGGATTGTCTGATTCCAGTCCCAGCTATCAACACTGAAATTTTAAATGTAGAATTTGGGCAACAAATGTGGCTCTACGAATGGCCTTCACACCATCTCAAATTTTATATGTTAAAGCCTACGCACTGTGAATAGGAAGCGAGAAGAAAAGGTGACTTTTGTAACTGTGGTTTAAGGAGATAGAGGTCATAAAATCCTCTTCTTTTTTGAAATTGGAATAAAAGATTGGAATAGGCTTCTTAGAAAGGTTATATAGTCTCCATCCTTGGAGATTTTCAATATCTACTTGGACAATGTCTTGAGCAACTCCAATTTAATGTTTGCCTTGCTATAAGGAGATGAGCCTGGATGATCTTATGAGATCCTCTCTCATAGAATGGTTCAGTGGTCTTATGATTTTTGGGGTCAGACAGGCAGCCTGTAAGCCTAACTTTTACCTTTGGCACCAATTACAGATGAAAATAATTCAATCTTGTCAATGTGTCTTTTACTGGATGGAGGACAATGGAGGAATGAGAGACAGGTTATAGCTTTTTGCTGGAAGATGGCAGTACAGGCAGAGTTGCTGTCTGCTGAAGTCCTGCGATGAGAATTTTTCCTTTGAAAATAAATTCACAGATTCCAGAATTATTTCAGGTTCACAGGAATGAACCTGATGTACAGTCTTACAGCACAGTGTCAGGAATGTTACTGCTTCCATTTTCTCCGGAACCATGGCATGGAAGGGACAATATGCCAGAATTATCTTCTGTCTCTTCTCTGAAGACTCCAACATGCTCATTTTGAAACAATTGGAATCAGAGACTTTGATGTCAGTGTCACAATGGCAAAACATACAGATTACTATTTCCTTAGTTTTGTTTGACTGCTGTTATGGTAATTGTTTCCTTTCACTTATATCTTATTCCACTGATGTGTCTGAGAACAAACTGTTAATGTACTTACATGCTCTGGGTGACAAAGCTCCATTGTGAAGCAGTCAGTTTGGTAGTCTATGTTTAGCATTGCTGTGGTTATTTATTATTTATTCTCATCTCATCATCCTATTACAGGCAATAAATATATAAAATTGCAGAGCCTGATGTGTTCCTTGACTGTCCCCAAAGTCAATACAGTCAAATACATATCCAGGTGAATGATGAAATATTAAAATAAATATGCAACAAGCATCCATAGGAAATGCTACTTCAGTCTTCAGTCCTGTGTTCAAACAGAGAAGGCATTCCCTGATGAAAAAGCTTCTTAGCATCAGGCTTTGTTGCTGTTGACTTGTTTTGGGGGAATGAAGATGTTTAATTCAAATGTGCATAATTAGGAAACCATAATCTAAGCATTTCTTTTTTCCTACCTCTAAAGGAAAACCAGAAAACTCTAATTACAAGCCTGCTTTCCCAGGTAGAGAAAGTGTAGTTTACATGCTTCTTTCACATATGGCATTACTCCTCACTTCCCTTTTTTTCCCTTCTGCTGACGAAAGAACTCGTCTTCATTTCTTCTCTCTTCGCATACTTTACTTTTCCAGGTCTATTAAATATTTCCTAACTCTTGTTCATCTAGGTGACTTATAAGAACTTCCTTAAATAAGCTTATTTTTTTTCATGTCTTGATATTTAATATATTAGTCCCACAATGGCTCTGTGAAGTGAAAAATTACTATAATTCCCAAATAGGAAACTTGGGCACCAATCCTACAAAATAATAGCGCTGCCTGAGGTAGGATTTGGATATATAAATCAGTGAGGGGATTTTAACACCTCTTCTTCCACGGAAGACCGTACTCATCAAATAATAGCTTGTTCCACGGGGATCTGAGTGAAGAAAGGAGATACAATCCAAACCTCCTCTGGGAGCTGGGCCGCTATTTAGAAAATAATGTCACTGGATCATGGAAAGCACAAGTAAGTCCTCTGTGCTTAAGCATAGAATGCTTAAGGAGCTCAGGCCTTTCAGTTCAGTGCAGATTCCTCTTATGAGAGGAGAGAGCTCCATTACATGTGTCATTTTTAATACATGGGACACTGGTTTCTCTACCTTTGCTGATTCCTGTGGCTCCTTTTGGCTTCCTCTGGCTCCTGTTCCCTGTCAATAATGCGATGGCACCATCTTATCCTTTGTCACTCTTCTAGCTCAATGTCTGGAGCCCCAAGCAACTCTGTTAGAACACAAATGAATAATAATAGAATTTACAGACTGCATCTGTTCTTGTCCTCAAGGCATTGTCCCCTGACCCTTCAGTCTCTTACTATGTGAATTCAAGGAAAAACATTTTCCTCTGACAAAAAAACCCCACCCAACCAACCAACCCAAAAAACCCCACAATCAGAAACCTCAAAACCAAACATGAGCTATGGAATGAGTGAAATTGGTATATTCATAATGAACTCCCTATTTAACTTTGTCATAAAGCCAAAATTTGGATGACCTAAAATATTAGAAGTTTTTTTAAAAGATTCCCTGTTGTTGCTTAAAAATTTAGAAGGTTCCTTCTGCAGTGCACTATGCCATCACAGTGCAGAGAACATGAATGAAAATCCACTGCTTTCCAGACTGCATAACAGTTGTTTTTATCTTCTGATAAAAAACACACAGAAATTGCAAGGACAGAGTCAAAACTATAATATCTGATATCAAGTCAAATGTTTCACGTATTTAAAACACAGTCAAATCTAAGCAAGCAAAACCATCAAAACATCTCTGGCACCCCCTACAGAAGTAATTTAGTATTAGCTTCAAAGATTTTCTGTTGAAGGAAAAAAAATTAAATAAAGACAGAAAATTGAAGAGGAGTGCCCCCCTCCCCCCAATAAATAAATAAATAAACAAAGAATTTCAGGAACTAGAATTATATGGATGCTCAGCCCCCTACTGATGAAGTGCTGCTTATTAGTAGCTGCTGTGCTTTCCATGCAGCATATTCAAACTCCAAAGTGTGCTTACATGCTTGTGAATGTTCTCCAGGAAATGATTAAGTGACAAGATACAATCTGTAATGTGGGGAAATCAGTCTTTACTATGAAGAATTTACTTTCCAGTACTGGAAGACTACATATATAGATTAATCACATTTTCACAGCTGGATTTTTGAATAGAGCCTCATTAAACCGGTATAAATATACACCATATTGTTGTGTATGTTTTTGGTTTTTTCATCAGCATCAAGATCACTTTGGTACAGAAGAATGCTGTTTCATTATATCCACTCCAGCTGTGCTCTTCTTCCAAAGTCCTAGCACTTGCCAAATATAAAACTTAGCACTTGCTCACAGCAGTAAGTTGGTAAAGTCTGATTGAATATTGATAATATGAGAAAAGAGTAGGTAAGGGAAAGCATAAAATGAACTTTAGAATAAAGAGAAAATTTTGGTCACAAATATTTTTTGTCTCTTTGCTATTCATTAAGCGTGCTATGCTTATTACCATAAACAAAATAGACACTACCGAGTCCCGATAACAATGAAAGGAAAAAAAAGTTTTGAACAAAATGACAGACTACAGCAGAAAATCCCATATAACATCATTATGGTTGTGTAAAAAGGCACAGGAAGAGCAGGTTATGCAGCTGACATTGTGCTCAGAGCTCTATGAGGAAAGTGTTTCACAGTAACAGAGATCTGAAAAGCTCAGTAAGATCTTGTGCTTTAAGTATGGGTATAAATCTTAGTGAAAATCAAAAAAATTAGCTCAGTGATATTAAAGGCAAAATATGTCTTTAATTTCATTAGGGTCAGATTTCATTGTGGATTCCTTAGAGGTAAAACAGGTATTTTTATGTCTTCCAGACACGGGGCTGTGGCACAGCTGTGAAAGCAGGAGTCAGCGCAGAGCCTTAGGGGTCTGCAGTCCCAAAGGACCCGGCTGCTGGGCTGGATGCCCTGGAGGCAGCCAGGGCCCTGCTGGCAGATGAACACCTGCCTGGCAGGCCTGCTTTACCCTTGGAACTGTTCATGCTTACCCGTACCAAGTGTGCAGCATCTCTGTGCCAGGCTGGGCACCCCACTGGGCACTTAGAGAAAAGAAGCAAAGTTTGAATAGGCTTGTGGAGTATCTTAGCCAAAATCCCTGGTTTTCCAGGTGTTTTATATTTTGCCAGCTGGCACTTTTATCCCCAAAGTTATTGTGTAGTCTCCAGGTAGGTATAAGATTCATCAGAATTGCTGTATATATTCATATTTACATTCTTTACCATTTTTATGGGTATATAAAATGTCTATAAGCATTCTTTATTGATACTCTTTATTGAAAGTAGCTCCCTGATGAAATAATTTCAGTTGATTGCACACTGATGTAACTCAGAGGGAAATTAGACTTGAGATTGATTTTACATCCTTGCATTTCCTCACAGATTTTTCTTTTTTACCTAAAACAAATTATATATAACCATTATATTTTGAATTGAATGAGTAATTATTAAACTGGAGATTGTTATGATCCCATTAAAATAAGCCTATTCTTGTAATAAAAGCAATGATTCACTGTTCACAAGTGAGTTTAGGCCACTGACGTTAAATGCTAATCCTTCCGCCAAACCAGAGCTAGAATGATTTTCTTCGTGAGCTGCAATATAAAATTCCAGTAAACAAACAATTTAAGCAGTGTAGGAGTCTCACAAATATCAATAACTAGTGAGACCAAATCCCATATGGTCACTGAGGGCATTGGACAGTTTATAATCCCATCCAGAGTGTGGGGAAGTAAAGGAGAGGTTTAGCTGATGGACTGCAGTGTTATCCAGGAAGCATCCAGTTTCACGTCATGGAAACAAGGGTGGAAAAGGAAGGGCATGACAGCCTCATTTGTCAGTGGGTTCTTCAAGGTGCAGCATGTTATATTTTTAACAAAAGCAACATGCATTTGTTTGTGGGTGAACAGTTGAGTACCACTGACATTATCTCCTTCTGCCCAAAAAAACCCAAACCAAAACCAAAAAACCCAAACAAATCTGTTGAATGACTGTAATGGAAAAAAAAATAGGGAAAAACTAATCTCTCATCTATTTTCAGTTCCTTTGCTTTATACATTTGATAGCACTTTTGATAATGTCATTTTCACTTTCTTCTCTAAATTAGTATGTTTTCTCTCTTCTTGAGGAAGAAAAGTTTATGTCAAGCAGGCTCTCATTATCTACTCTCTTTTATTACGTCTATAGCAACTACTATTACTTATTCTGGATTTATCTAGTGTATGTAAGGTCAAAACAAAAAATTGCTGGTGAAACTGCAATTTCTTTCATAACAAGAAGTTTTTGTAGAGAATAAGTCAGTTTTGCATGCTCTAGGTGGGTTTTATTCAATTAATTTGACATATCAATTAATATGGGGCACATAGCAGGTTTTGTTATTGCAACAATTTAATAATGCTTTCCCTTGATTGAGACAATGATTTTAAATTGCTCACTTAGCAGTTAAGAGGTCTGCCAGTTACAACACAGCTTCCTGCCATCCATGGATTAGGTGTTTTTTGGGATGCTATGGAAAATGATTTTCACATAACTGTTTTCCTCTGAATTCATGGATTTGCTGTAAATGTCACTAGTGAGAGGGGAGTGATCTTATACTCTTGACTGAGTAGTTTTTTGGCAGACTTCTTAGCAATCCTGCATACTCTCAGTGACAGAGTGTTGATTTTTAGTTTTCCTATGAGATTGAGTAGGGATGGAGAGAATTGTTTTCTTTTTCCCTTTTCTTTTGTTTGGAAGCAAGGGCTTCCAACACTGCTCTTGTCATATTGGCAATGAATATTACGCTTTTGTTTTAGGAAGCAGATGCACTTCAGAAACTTTTTACTGATTTTATAGTGAGGTTACATTATGTTTTCTTCTTTTTTTTTTTTTTCCCCTTTGGAGCCTTTTTAGTATAGCATGGTCCTCTGACAAAACATTACAATTATATCACAAATTCAATCAATGGGCTTGAAGAGTAAGCAATGAGAAATTTGTATGATGCCACAATCTGTGACTGTGGTGACTCATGCCCCAACAAAGAAGATGAATGGTTTTAGTGATAATATCCAAGTGGAGTATTCCACTAAACTCATGGCACTGACTCATTGCTTGATTAGATATGGCACACAACAGCTCCAGGGAGCAGAGAGGGAGCCTTCAAGGCTTTTCTTATCACAGACCTTCAGAAAACTCTAGAAAGTGGCTGATCCATTCTTATAGTTCCCACTGTCATCTATACCTCATTTTTCACTGCATTGATATTTTATAGATCTTCCAAAAGACATTTACAATAGGTAGATGTGTCAACATCACCCTTAGACACACAAGTTTAAGCTAGTTTTTAGCTAGTTGTGGTCATCATTAGAAAGAGTTTTGGGTTTCAGAAGTTACTTGTGGATTACACACTTCTCTGAAACTTAAATCCACACATATGCATGTATATAATCCAATACAAATATATTACAATGTATTTCTGATTTCAAAAAAACTGGAAGTATGACAAATCTGAATCTCGAAGCTGCAAATTAATAACTTTTCAAACTGGGAGCTTTAAAGGGATATTTTCATCCTTCTTTATCCTGAAGTTCAAAAAATTATACTGCTTTGTGCAGAGTAGATGGTACATGTTAACTTACACTGTCTCACATAGCATATTGTTAATAAAAATAGAATAATCAAAGTACTCACAACCTCTTAGAACTGAAATGGCATCTCAACCTAAATTAGCAGAAAACAGCTGGAAAGATTTTATTTCATAAATTAAAATACTGAAATGTCTTTTATAATGATGAAGAGATATTACAGGGCCTAATAAATCATGTGGTAAAATTTGCCATAATAACATCACTTTCTAAGAAGGTAAGATTTTAGGCAATACTTTTTTTGCTAAGCCTAACCTAAAATTTATAATAATTAAAGCCTTTTTTAACTCCCAAGGGGGAAAATAGCTCACTCATTTCCTCTCTTCAGCAGCCTTTCATAGACCAGAAGTGTTCCATGTCGTGGCTCAGACTTCTCTTTCTTCCACTCAGCAAATCCTCCATATCCTTCATGAAGAGCAGAGCTTCAAACTCACAGAGCACTTCAAGCAACTTTTGAAGAGGAGGGAAGATTATTTGTCATGTAGGCTGTGACTCTCTTCATGTGCTCCAGGCTGTCCATCTGCAGCTCTGGAGCACGATACCATCCATCGTATTGGCCATTATAATCACAAAATATTTCATTTTCAAAACCGACAGCTTTTCAGTTCTCCATTCCGTACTACTGAAGTAGATTGTCTGAGTCAATCTTTCATTTACTTTGTTATATATCATAGTGTTTTAAAACTATTTTTTCCAGTTTGTCAAGATCATTTTGAATTCTATTAGTCTTTCAATACATTGCAATCCTTCCCTTATTGAACAGTCTGCAGTTTTCTAGTCTCTTATTTGCAATTGTTCCAATTCTTTGATTTATTAATACTGTTTCTTACAACTCTAAAATGAATATGACAAAGTGATCCTGCTTCTGCTGATCCCTAAGCAGCTCATTAAGTCTGAACTACAAAGTCGAAGCATTTACAAAAAAACCCACAAAATATTTACGTATTATTAATCAACCCAAAATACACTCCTGGACACAGAAGACAACATAATTTTACTTTGGATAATATATAAATAGCATAAAAATAGTCTAAATGATTGCATGATTAACTGATTTTTAATTTTGGCTAAACGTTTTTTCTCATAGCAAAAAAATAAACACACCTTTTTTTGCAGTCAAATAAAATGCTTGCTAGACTTATCCAGAACATTAATTTGGGCATTTAGTTTGTTTATTATTCTTGGGTTTTCTTACTATTAAAAAATGAAGAGTGAGAAAATGTATAATTGAAATACTTGTTTTAACTAATAATTTTTTTTCCTATTTTTTTTCATTTTCATTATTTTCTGAAACCAGTGACAGTTATTGCATTACTTTTAAAAAGAAATCTTACAATGAGAGGGTTAAACACTGAAATAAGATCACTAAGAAGGTTGTGAAATCTTCAACCTTAGAGACTTTCAAAACTCCATTAGACAAGGTCCAGCACAGATGGATCTAATTTTCATCTAACCCTGCTTTGAGTAGCAGGTTGAACTATACCACACACAGAGGTCCTTTCCAGCCTATATTCTCCTGTAATTCTATGTAAATATAAGGAAGGACATGCATATTAGGATGGGAAAAAACAATAAATAAATGTCAGTACCCATTGTTCCAAAATTCATAAGCTAGTATTTTTGTGCCTGGTGTGCCGTTAAGCACACAAACAGATACGTTTATTAGCTGGAGGCAGGATGGGCACAGTTCTTGGACACAAAATCTCATGTAATTGCAGGGACAGGGGTTGCTGGGACAGGGGCTGGTGTCCCGTGGGCCCGACATGGAGTCCTGGAGTGTGGGCAGGGAGGGGGAAGCCATGGGGGTGGCAGCAGGGACTGCCAGGGCTGGCTGTGCCCCTCTCCCAGACCCAGCACACCCGGGTCTCATGTAGCATAACACTGCCACCCATCAGTACAGCTCGCAGGGCCGTGCTGTGAGAGCCCTGCTGCCGTTCTGCTACGGCCAGTGAAAGCCAGCCCCAGTGAGCACATCCCAGGGATGGAGGGGACGGAGCCCCGGCGGGTGGAGCCAGCAGCTGTGTCTGCAGCAGCCAGCAATGCCAGCTCTGAGCCATGTGCACCCACCCCAGCCTCTGCTGCTGGGTCTGGGACCAAGTTCCCAAGTAGCAGATTGACACCACCACATTATTGGAACTACACACTGAATTGTACATGGATTGTCTCACCCAAATCAGTGTCCCTGGTGTTCGCTAGAAGCAGTTGAAAATCTTCTGTGTGACAGCACAGACTCTTTCCCATGGGAATTTTTCTCTTCTTCTCCCTGTGTTCTATAAACAAAGATAAGGTTTGGATGTTACTGAAACTGTCTCTGGAATGATGGACAGTTCAACCTGGCCTATCGGCCTAGGGGGAGGTTTTGAATTGACCCAATCCGAAGGAACTTTCAAAAGTCTGTATAAGTTTTAGAATTAAATAATAAAATCAGAATTCCGCCTCACCCGATTCAGCCTGGTTCTTGCACGCGGCTAGCGGTACCACAGTGACACTTCTGGTAAAGCTTTCCCAATAGAAAATATTTTAAATTTTTTATCTTCCACCTTCCTTCTGTAACTAACCATCCTGTCTGAGAGATGAGCAACAACCTACAGGAAAAAATCTTAGAAAATTCACTTTTAACAAATATTCTGTGAAGGAGCGTGTGTGGAACAACCTGCTTCCAACCTCCAAAATCCCTTTGAAATGTACTTCATAGTGTATCTGAGCTTGAATTCACTGAGTTGAACCGCTTTACTTTTGCTCAGGGACAGTGCCATGGTTAACCAATGATCAGCTTGATCTTCGGAAGTAAAAAAATGTTACAGTTAAAATTTATGAAGAAAAAAAATGAGATCAACACATAAATTATAAGCTATAGTGTGCAGCTATAGAGACACTCAATAATTTCAGTCCACCAGCTTTTCACATCTTTTTTACAAAGGAAGTGTGTCAGCGTCTCCTGATAGGGGCTGTCTCTCAGCACACAGTGTGGCCTGTCTGCTTTTCCAGGCTTATTAACTACAAGTGACTAAGGTGTGTTATCCCCTGGACCTCAGTCGAGGTGATACTTCCACAGATTTAGCACCTGCAAGAATGATTTGATTACCCTCTAGTGACTCCAGTTCCTAGAGGAAATGATTTCGTTAGGCACAGATTGTAACAATATTAATGGTTCATTCACTTACTGCACCGGTCATGTCTGAATACACTTTTCTTTAAAATGCTCATTCCTCCAAAACAACACCTCTCTCAGGGTAGTCCAAGATGCAAGCAGACTGTGTGTGTAACTTGCATTTATTCTTACATGCTCTAATTCTCCACATGAAGAGAGAGATTGCCTGTATTAGGTCCTCTTTGTCCTGCAGCATTGCTGATAATGCTGTGAATTAAATTAGCTCAAATTAGCCTAGTTTGCCTGTACAGTTCACATTCTTCCCACTTGGCATGTTTTGCTTTCACTCAGACAATCTGCATAATTATAAACCTTCAGCTGATTCCTACTACATTGTAAGAATTTTTGAAATCTCATTGCACATTTTGGAGCTCTAGTAAATGCAGTAAGCAGAAGTCCACATGTTTAAATCAGCAAGATATGACATGGCAATTCACCCTCAAAAAATCAAATAGAACTGATCAAGAAAAGACATGGATAAATTAAGTGCAAAACAGAACCAACAGAGGCAGAACAACAAGATTTTTTTCCTCCACTCTCTTCAGTGAGGTTAGCAGTGAATTTATGCTTCCTTACAGGATCATTATGAATTTCAGATTCTAGCATCTTTGTATTCCTCCCAGTAAGACTGCTCTGTACAAGAAATAATAGTGTGGTCAGTGCAACAGTAGTAGAGCATAAGAGGTCAGAGGTATAAGATTTCTAAAAGAGCAGAAAAAGTTTGACCATGAAATAGTGAGAAAATTAGAGGTTTTTATTCCATACTATGAGGAACTAACAGGTGAGATTATACAGATAAGAAACATCATAGAAGAAATTAGCCTCTGTAAATAAAAACAAGGACATATTATAATTAGAAAGAGGTATTACCAAAAAATTGCAAAAAACGAGACTTCATTAGAAGAAAATAGAAGTAAAGTGAAAAGCTCATTAAAGTTTTCCAACATTCATATTTTAAATGCTTACTTACTTTTTCACCTCTGCTGGTAATAAAATAGAAGCTATAATTCACAGAGTCCCAGAAGAATCATGGCTTTTTTTATTAAAAAAACCCCAACAACAACAAGAACAACAACAAAAGGAGAGAGTAGAAATACAAAACTTGTGGTTGTTTTTTTTCTGCATGAAAGTTTTTCTCAGATAGTTGCGCTAGCTGAAGTGTGTTTTTAGTTGTTTGGTGATTATTTCCTAGAAAATTTTGAGACCTTACAGCCAAAAGGTTGCATGACAAGGAAACTATACTTGGTAAAGGCTTTCATGGTGTTAGATGGAAAACAGTGTTTCAACTGTCTAACCTTGGAGTAAGTGTCTTGTTCAAGGAGCCTGGTTTTATTTTACGGTTAAAGCTGATTTTGGCAGAAAGGCAAAATTGTAAATGCTGAATATAAATGAGGTATTTATGACACCATTGTAATGAAGATTTCTCCATGCAATGAAATTTAGTATAGCAAAGGGGCTCTCCAATAACTGTGCAAATAAAATAAAATTAAATGAAAAACTATTAAACATTGTTAACCCTTTCAATTCTTACAGAATAAAGTTAGAATTCAAGATCTAAACTGCATATTTTAACTGCTTATTAAACTTTAACAGTTACATACTAAATATGAAAATGTCACATGTAAGAGATATATATTTGATTAATCATGGATGTTTAAATTTACAGTTCTAAGTAACTTACCACCAATGACTAACCAGAAAAATAATTGAGATGAAGCTTTTTTGCAGCCACATCTAACATCTTTGTAACATACCTTTTTAGTGACTTAGAATTCATTTAACTACACAGTGTGGTGTGCTTTCTTGCTCCAAGACAGATTTAATGCTAATTCATACTCTCAGGAAAAGAGTAAGTGACCCTTTGCTTCCCATGCTAATGATCACCTGCAGGTGGGGAGCAACAGCTATCTGCTGATTGAGAAAAGCATCTTCTCACGTCTCTCTCTTCCCCTGAGAGACATCCCTAAACTTTGTATGTGTTGTCTTTCTGTATAGAATGTAGTAACCTTTACTAATCTTTCTGAGATTTTTTTCAAGGTCAGTGGAAGAAATGTCATGTAAAAGAGCAGAGCTTTAGGATTTAATAAAATTTGTGGCAAATAAAGCACAATCAATTGTTCAGAAATATTATTCAGGCAGCCCACCAGTCATTTTCACATCTCCCTTATGCAAGGATGAACAGCATATTGGCTGTGGTGAGATACAGCACCCCTTTTCTACTTGGAGTCTTCCAGCACTTGCTGCCCACCAGGAATTCATACACTGTGGGTGTGCAACTTCTCTTCCCAGCTAGCAGGAACAGCAAGAGCAGTGTCGGATAGGACCTGAAGACAACTCCTTCTATGCTGCACCCACTCAGAGGACATCCTGCAGCAAGTGTCTTTCTCACCCTGCCTTCAATGGTGCTGTATTTAATAGTGTGGCTGTGACCTTCTCTGTCATCACATTTCAAACATTTGTGTCTCTAACATGACAATGTGAAACTTTAGTTAACTATTTGACTATAATTTTATTATCTGATTCCTTTCCATTTTCAAAAAACAAACAAAACTGGATATTGCTAGAGATTGTTGCTAAGATGAAGGCTACCTGAATTTTACTGTCAGAATTTTGGGGATGGAATGAGACTGGGACACACACGAGGGAAATGCATATATAACCAGAGAACAAATGGGGGAAATCTTATGCTTTACTGAGATTGGTGCTCCCTTCACTGCTTAAGCAATGCCCCTCCTGAGGATCACAGCTAAAGCCTCTCTCAGATTTTGCCCTCTAACTGTTAGAGAATTTTAGGCATAACTTTGACCTAAAAGTTGTGAGCTGAACTGCTCTACTCTTTATAGTTAAAGAAAATGAGAACTTTTAAGGTAAGGCTAGTAGAAGCTCTCATATTGAAAAAAAAAAAGATTTTCATCTTGATTTTACAATTGTTGATGTGTACTATACAGCTTTGCTTTCCGGTTTTTGGAAACAACATCAAAGTTTGTGCAACTCTAAGAGTCAAAATACTGTAAAAAATCTCAATCGAACTTTCCTTTTTTTTTTTTTTTTTTGCCAGAAGAATAATCTGGCTAATTTCAGACATAATTTTGGTTGGGAAAAGCAGCTCAGAAATTGTAACAACTGTAATATACCTATTCAGACCAAAAGTACAAACCTTAAAAATTAATCCATTTTTCAAAATACCTTTACTGCCAATATCTTTGCCAGAGCTTCAGGCAAAATTTCACAGTGGGACTGACACAAGTGAAACAATAACACAGCAATACATACAACATTGATGGGCATTCAGAAACACCTGTGCATTGAGACTTAATTTATATTCTCATAGCAGAAAATTCAGGTATCAAGAATATTGAAAGCGACCAACAGTGGAGCATTTAATAGTACAGAGTAAATAATGTGTTGGAAAATGATGATATTCTGTATATTTTAAGGCCCCAGCTTTCTCATGTGTTAAAGTAATCAATCCCACATGCACTATAAATGTCAATTACTATATATGAAGCTTAATGTAAATTTTCCCTCTTGCAACAAGAAAACAATATTATGTAAACCTGGAGAAAAGCCACCATACAGTACTAAAATGTTTTTAACAGTTAAGCAGGAAAAACCTATCAACAAATGCAAGAATAATGATCCTTTAAGCTGTTACAAAAAGATTAGCAATAGTCCTTCCTTGCCATATGCATGTAGTTATTTTTACTGTACATATTAACATTCATCACGTTAAAATTTCCCATGTATATGAATAATTATAATCAGGAAAGAAACAAGATTATTTTTAAAATTTATGCAAATTTATGCATTTTGCAGCACAGTATTTTTTCCTTAAAATTGTACAGCAATCTTTCAAAAAATAACACAGCTTTAACTCTGAATTGTTGCTACTGTATCTTTTGACACCTTGTTTCAAAGATTTCTTGGTTTTAGCCCAAATATTATGAACAATTAAACAAATGCTACTAATTTTTAAGCATATTTTTCAGTGATTTCTCTTCCTGTTTCTTTAGTAATCCAAATAAAAAACTGTCCATCTATTTCCAGTATGATACCTAAAGAATGAGTTAAGATTTAGTCAAGTGTTCCTTAAAGCATTTCCAAAATATATATCCTTTATTAACATTTACAGGCAAAAGAAAATACAATAGAGAGCCTCATTCTGGAGTATTTTGATGTCTAGACTGCTCACCAAGGTTGGAGAGATCCCAGAGGCATGACTGCAGGAGCACCTAGTCCCAGCAGGTTAGACTTTGAACCAGGCTTTCTCCCTGTCTAATAGTTGAGCTCTCCCTCTTGGGCCCTTGGCAGGAGATGGAAGGAACAGGCTGCCCAAGAAGCTCTGAGAGGCTGTGGGTAGGTACACTCCACTGTGGTGAGTCTCGAGCTCATGTCTTACCCAGGCCAGGACTGTGAGTGAGTCTAGTTATATCACTTCCTAAACGAGGGTCCCATTCCTTGACCTGTGAATTATCAGGAGGTTCCCTCCATCTCTTTCTGTCTGATCATCATGACCAGCAATTTCAGCTTAGACTTGAGAAAACTCTACCAACAAAAATGTTACTCAAAAGAGCTTACTCCTAAAAAACCAATCCAACTCAACTCAAACAAAAAAACCCCCAAAATATCAGTTCAAATCAATTATCAACATATACTCCCTCAAAAAAAAGAAAAAGAAAATCCCATTCACCCCCACTTAGGAGGAAAAGAAAGTAGACACATTATTTATTCACATAGAATTTGTCAAGCATTAAGGTAGCAAATCAGATTGGCATCCATCTATCATTTTAAACAGGGACCAGATAGTCCAGTTATTTGGAACATGGTATCAAAATCACATTATTTATGTACTTTGCTTTCAGAGCTGACCTGGGATCATTAAAAGCTTGGAAAATGCTGAAGAACTTCAACCAAATTAGCATAACTGCTACTAAAATTTTTAATGAGTTAAAACCCCAAACTCATTAAGTTTGGACTTAATCCCATGCTTTTCAGCAGGTTTGCTTAAGCTATAAATACCCAATGGGTTCAGTTCATCTTCCAAAAGGAAAATGTGGACTGTGGCTTTTCTGTATCTCACAAAAGGTGAGTGAACATCCTAGAAGATTAGCCCCAAGAAGAACACACCGTTGAATTTTCCCTGAAGCATTCATTGAAATTATGACATTTGTATGGGGAAAGAAAGGACATCAAAGGCTACTTAACAGCTGTGTTCTTATGAGGATTTCCCATAGCAAAACTTACAAGGTGATGTGTGGTGGGATGCTGGAACATACGATTTTTTTGTTCGTACAAGCTTCACAAAGTAACTGCTGTTTGCCATAGAGACACAGCACTGGAATAGATTTGGCCTGGACCAGCAGAGCCTTTATTTTATTAATTATTCTTTCCTATTAGCTCCTAGTACCAGAATATCATAATCTATCTTTATAAATAAATTATTTTTATCCTTCTGAAAAATTAGGAAACATATCCTACACAGTGAAAAGACAAGCAGAGTTCTAATGCTGAATAATGACAGAATGGTATAGACAAGGTGGTGTCCACTCCACAGTGTATAACAGGTTTCTAATTTATTTATGAATGAAGTAGATAACCCTAAACTCTAATAAGGGAAAGAGAGAATCACTCCTGTCTGAAAAGAAGGGTAAAGAGATAATCATTCCTGCCTGAGAAGTAGAGTGGCAGGGCATAAAATCCTGAGATGAACTCAGAATCAAGAGGGGAAAGCAGTAGATGAGCTTACTTGGTTTCTTTCTTTGGTTCAGTGAGAATGTCCTCTCCTGCATCTTCAGTTTGCTTGGAGCCTGCCGGCAGAACCAGAACAGTCAGGTGTGGAAGAAGGTGGAGTTCCCTGCTGTGGGAAAACCTACAGAAAGCCCACATCACAACCACCATCCTTAAGTATAAACAAGGATAAACAGAGGGTGAGTTCTTGATTCTGTTCCCAAAAAGAGAGCCACTCAGTACACCCCTTAAAAACTGCACGGGAATCTGTATAAACAAAGACCAGTTCTTTATCATCCAAATTCCTCACTCCCCACTGCCATTGAACATCCTGAGAATTTTTGTTTCTCCTGCATGCTGCCCAGAGTAAAGTATAATGATAAATTTGGTTTCTCCACACAGAATTACTCTGTGAGAAGTAGTGAGGAGGTTTTCCTATGGGGATAACAGCCAGAGTGCCAGACAAAGGAGAACTGATTTTTGGTTGAATCCAAAATGTCCAGCAGAAGATCATGGCAATCTGGGATACACCTGATCTCTACTGCTCCCCACTGCTAAAATCTTTCTCCTCTCAGATGACCTGAGCACATCAGACCTGGTAAAAAGTTTTCTGGTGTAACTCAGACCCGTTGAAAGGTTTTCTCTGTAAGAAAGTCAAGCTGACCGTCAGAAAGGGCTAATGGGGAAAAAGATATTAAGCCTTTGTGGGTTAATGACTGATTTGTTATTGGAGCTCCTGAGAATTTTTGTTGTTTCTCCTGTGTACTGCCCAGAGTGTATCAAATGATCTTCCCCTAAAACCACTGAGTGGGCAGGGGCATTACAGAGGTGCTCCAACCCTCTGATCATTTTTGTGGCCCTCCCTTGTAGCCAAAGGAGGTCTAATTTTGTTACCAATTATCATGTTGTCTTTTTTGTTTTTCATTTGGAATATTAGCCACATAGATTAGATTTGTTTTCTATCTTTCTCATACCTTACCATTTGTATTTCCATCCCGACCACTAAGAGCATACTATCACATTGCAGAGAGGCTACAACTGCTCTCACACACTTTTTGGGAACCTTTTATCTTTTGTTCCTAAACTACAGTTTGGGAAATCATCACCAAAGTTCATACATTGCATAATGTGCAATGTTTAGGAGACATGAGATGTCTTTAAATCTTCCAATAGTGCAGCGCTTATCAGTAATTTCAAAATGTAAATCTCATTTGAGAGGAAAATTCTAAGTTTTCAGAAAAGTAAGAGGAAAAAAGGAAGTATTCCCACTGGATCCCCTCTAGTGTCTACTATCTTCTGCATCTCCTCGCTGTCCATCTTGTTCCTTATAGGTATCTCTGTGCTAATGCTTTGGCAAATTATTTCTGTATACAGGTTTTTGTTTTGTTTTTTTTTTTTGTCTTAGTATTAAAATTTTGTTGTAATAACTTACTGCTAGTTCTGTGCAGAGACTTTCCAGGGTTAACTGAAGTGCTGCTTGAGGAAGGGAATTGCTGGCATCACTTTAATGTAGGGGCAATCAATACAAACTTGCAGAGTGAAATACATCGGATCCATTACCTCCCTGCCTAACCAAGAAAGAACTAAAAACAATTAACTTGAGAGATCACACTGAGACAGATACTAACAAAAGAAAGTTTCAGAGAGTTTTAAAAAATACTGGTCAATACTGTCAGCCTAAGGCCTGTCTATGCACCTCAGTTATCCAGACTGCTCATGTGCTGGCTCTCAAACTGCCCAACTGACGAGCGAATCTGGGCCCACCAAGAGATCAGCCTAAATTCAAACCCTTCTTGTTAAGAAATTTGAGCCATGGGGTATACACACTGAAACAAGCCTAATGGGCTGAACCATGCCATAAATACCTGCTTTAAAGTAGTAAGGGCAAAGTCTATCCCCGGTGATTAAATAGGTCTGTGAAGAAGCATTTTGCAGTAGCATGGCTGCTACTGCAGCCATTTGCTAGGGCATTATCGTAACACAGCATCTGCTCCTTTATATCCTTCTTTATAGCTCTGCCTTTCAGAGACATGTTAGTGATTACCTCACATCTTTATTATATAAAAAGAGCTGTTTGCCAGTTCAGTGTTCAGGAAAAAAAAGTTTTTGTCAGTTACTCATCAATTTGCTCATCTGTTTGTCCTATGCAACATGATGATTTCAAGTCTGCTGACACTGTTACCCAAGGGAGTATGATTCATGCAATAATTTTCCTTCCTTCCTGTCTATTTCTTTTAAATTTGCTGGAACTTTAATACATCCCATACATATTTTTCACCTTAAACTATTCTATCCCTACTAGCGCTACAGTAATTGATTCATTTAACTTTTAAAACCTTATTTTTGTATTTTAGATAGGAGTTTTATGAGTATTAGACAAATACTTTCAATTAAGATGGCATACAATTTTGGTTTTGTACCCTTAACATCCCATTCTTGCCAGAATACCTATTTTCCTTTTCTCTTGTCTTGGAAAATGAACACCTTCAAGAATACAAATTTATATTCATAAATACATAAATAAAATTCATAAATACTATTTTGTTTCTAGATTCCATTATCACCAAGACTATGAGAGAACATTAGCAAGGTGGGAAGTCTCCTCTTTTTCTGTAGGGAGATCATTTAGCACTGTCCAGGATATAGGGTCAACCTGAGGCCTTCTGAAGTAGTTTCCTGATACTGAATCCCGTAGCGATTACAGCATGACTTGTTGAAAGAAACCCATTAGGTCCTTCTAGGTGGAGCAAGACAGGACTTCCCACTCCTATGGAAAGGGAAAGGCAATTGGGGAAGAGACCATGTTGGCAGAAGTTTCACTTTGGTGAGCTCACATCAGGTGAATATGAAAATGCCCAGCAACATACTGATCCTGGCAAAGACAAAGGTGCCAGATTTGTGTGCTAAAATGGTCATGGCTAATGTCTTCATGCTCTAGATGCAATGAGCTGAGGGAAGCATTTTGACTTGTAAAGCACATCCTAATCCAAAGATTTCAGGAACAAGGAGTAATACCTTGTGGTCAATCTCCCTCTTCAGCAGAGTGCTAGAGGCAGTGCATAAGGTTTAATGGCTTTTAACTCTCAGCACTGACCAATTTATTAAGTGTTTGCTTGCTGTTTCTGAAAAAAAATTTTTATTGTCATGATCAGATGGGTTTAGAAGAGTTTCCAACTTACATGCACAACATAATTTGAGTCCCTCGCACAAGAGCTCTTGTGGAGGATTTTCCCAGAGAAAGCTGGCAGGCTGTAGGAAACACTTCTTTTTACTTTAGTGTCCATTTCTATTTTCCTACAGATAGCTGTCTTCTCCTTTCCTTATCCCAGATGGTTGCTCTCCTACATCCACCACTTACCACAAAAACTTTCACCTTATCATGTGCTTTTTCCTTCCATGTATTTTTTCCTCTGCTTATTGGTTTGGTTTTCTCAACATTTCCTTCCAAATATTAGATTAAAAAAAAATACTTTAAACAAACAAAAGCACATTTAACTTCAATGCTTCATTTTCCCCAGATCTCTTTCTATACATGCCAGATTTGTTTCTGTACAGGGGTTCCATTTCAAACTCCTTCCCATATGCTGTGCACAGCATCCTACAGGAACAGTCTGTGAAGTTGCAATTGTCCTTCAAGGTCTCTTACGTCTCAGTTACTGTGGTAGCCCTCACTTTGGCCTTTAAAAGAGCATCTTCTAAACAGCTGAAACACGGATGAAAGTTCACGGTTACCATATCCATGCCCTTTCCTCTCTTTCACAGCAAACTCTTCTTATTTGTGGCACCAGGCCTTTGTTACAGCTGTCGTTAGTCTTAGCCGGTTTTGTGCCTCTAGAAAGGAGCAGAGTCACACCTGAATCCCCTGGAAGGAAAAAAAAGGAAGCACTCTTATGCTTCTTCCCCCATAAGAGGAGATTTGTTGTTTGGAGGCAACACCCTGCCTCAACCTGTTACAGAGAAAATTACTGCAGTGCTGTAATTTACACACAGTCATTCTGAATGGACAGTGAAGCATTCAGAAAATCATGAGAAATTAAGTCGTGCTTTAGTTGTTTGCCTTTAGACGAGTCCTCATGTTTTTGAAATTTGGGAACTGAGAATCTTCTCACATTTTTGATACTAATTCCAGTAAAACTACACATAACAGCATTGTAGGCGTTCTCCTTCATCTCACAATCCTAAATTTACGTCATCAGACCTTTTAACCAGCTTGGAAGGTCCTGTACACAGTTAAACCCATGTAAACAGAGTTAATATAAGGCCTAAATTAAATTACAGTAGATGTCAGAATATGTTAAGATGACAAAATTAGTCTATTTTCCAGTCCTACATAGCAATGGAGCCCTCTAAGGGTTACAAAGCAAACTGATCATTTTCTAGCCAAGACATAATATGGCTAGTTATGTATTTAATTGAAACTATTATGTATATTCTCCACTTGATCTTTTTTTTTTTTCTGATGACTTAATACAGCTACAGTACATCACATTACTGGGTTAAATTTAAATAAGATGACCACTCTAAAAGGGTATTGTGGCAGTGACCCAGTCAGCCTTTGCTCTCCAAATGAATAAAGATGAGAGCCGGGAGGATTTTCCCGCCGGGGACAGCTCAGAGGAGGAATCCGGCCTCGCTGCTGAGTCATGCTGAGAGCAGCACTGTGAGCTGGCCCTGCCCCTGAGACCCCTGTGTGTGGAAATCTTCTCCCACAAGTCCCTCCTTCAANATCTTCTAGAGTAATGATCAAAGATAATGATATTGAATGACAATGATTGTTGCAAATTGGAATTAAATGAATATGCCTCTACCTAGTGAGCGTACATGCAAGCAAGCCAGAAGGCTTTGGTTTTGTTTAATTGAGTATGATATTCTCATATTTTAAACTATCATTTGCTAGGCAAAATAAATAGTCGTAATAATAATAATAATAATAGAATACTAAATTTAATGCAATTAGCATACTTTCAGCATTTTCATTCAATATTTTGTGTGAAGATTCAGCTAGACTTTTAAAAGAAGGTTGCTTTTATTTGAGAGGACAAGGTCTCAATTTTTAAATTGAAAGGATTTTTGGTGATATTTCTGAGCTGGAGTGGGCTGGAATGTGTCAATATTGATATATATTAACATACACGAGAATTAAAGAAGCAGTCAGTCAAAACAAGTGATAATAATAGCCTTTTTTTCCCAGTAATTTTATCTCACTCAGCATTTATGTTTCTTGATCATGATAGAAACATGACAAGTTGTCTTTAAGTGCCTTAATTTTACTGAATTTCAATTTATAAATACATTGATATGCTTCGAAATTCATAATACAAAAAACAATCTGAAAGACTCCAATGTATTCACTCCACTTAAGACTGTGTGTCTTTTTGGATGATTTCTATTAATGTCAACGTCTTGAAAGTCATAAATTGAAAACAGGCTGAGAGACTTGTGGTTGTTCAGCCTGGAGAAGAGAAGATTCTGGGGAGACCTTAGAGCACCTTCCAGTACCTAAAGGGGACCTTCAAGAGACCTGGAGAGAGACTTTTGACAAGGATCTGTAGTGACAGGACAAGGCGGAATGACTTCAAACTGAAGGAGAGTAGGTTGACATTAGACATTAGGAAGAAATGCTCCACTTTGAGGATGGCAAGACACTGGAACAGGTTTTCCAGAGAAGCTGTGCAAGTTTCCAGGGCCGGGTTGGATGGTGCTCTGAGTAACCTGTTCTAGTGGGTGGCATCCCTGGCCATGGCAGTGGGGTTGGAATTAGATGATCTTCAAAGACTCTTCCAATTCAAACATTCTATAATTCTACAAAATTCCAGTGGACTTGATGATCCTTGTGGGTCTCTTCCAACTCAGAATAATCTGTCATTCCGTGAGTTTCTTCAGAGCCTGGAGAAAAACTTAATTTTTCTTTTGACATAAATGTATAAATTAGTATCTTCAGTATATTAAATTCAAATTAAAACTTGCCAAACTTTTTATAAACTTTATGCAAGTTAATGGTTTAGGCAACCACAGCTCACATATAAACTACGTTTTCTGTACATTTTCAAGTTGTTTTTTGTAAGTATCAAAGTTACTGACAACTCAGTTTCTGAAGGACCTCTATTTAATAATATTTTGGAATATTTTTACTTCTACTTCAAAGAGAAATACATGGAAATCATATTCTATTATAATTGTCATTGGTTGCTCACATATAAATCCAGTCAGCTAATTTTGCATTTTACATTTGTTGTTCCTACAACATGGAGGAAGTAGAAAACTTGTATAACATACACTATTTACTAATCTATTTGAATTTTTGATGGTAAAAATCAATAAAGCAATTTGCTAGAAAGAAATCAGTCTAATAAGCCTTTTTTATAAATTAGCTCTTTTTAATCAGATGGATGTTGTGTCCCACTTTTTGGTAATTACTGTAGAATTAATTGTCTAATTTAGGACTTAGGGACACTGAAACAACAAAAAAGATAAAATTGAACTGTTTTGTTTGTGTTGATTCTGGGACTTAAAAAACCAGCCTGTGAGTACTTACAAAAGCTCTCACTATCAATTAATGTACAAATCCAACATCTTTACGTAAAGCCATTAAATCTGTTTCTAAGCCCATTTTTCAACACTGCTGTGGATCGAACATATTTAAACAACAAAAAAGCTTACAGTTCCCTAGATTCTGATAGAAAATACTTTGCAATAAAGAGCCAAAAGCTTCCATGTTATTTGTTTAGTACATCAGATTCCTGATTTTTGTGCTGATTTTGCTTGAGGGCAGACCTTACAAATCGCATCCTCTCCAGGATGGCTATAGGAAGCTGATTACTCTCACTAATCCCTAAATCAAGTTGACGAGTATTTTATCAGAGACATTACTCTTACAGTTACAGATCTAAATGGTTCGTGTCTTGTAGATCCTGCCATATTAAAACCCTTCCAAGCTTAGTGTTAAGATCAAGGTGTATTGGATCTGATTATATGAAAAACTTCACATCCTCCTCTGCTGATTGAAACTACTCAGGTGTGTTTACTACACAGTTCTAATACTGACAGATGAGTGTGATTTCAGTGTACAGTCCTACCCTAGATGCCTCTTTGTCCAGCTGAATCTCATTCTGCCTCCCCCTGGGTCACTATGCAAACTCTTCTTGATGGAACAGAAGGGAAGAAAGGTACACAAGATTGTATTTCTTTGATTCAGGGCTGGATTAACAAGTCTATTGCAAATGACACTTGGAACTTGTCCATTTTAAGGCATGTGCCTTGTTTCAATCAGTTCTGCTGAATGCCTTGTTAATTATTACAACATTTTCAGATGAAAGAGGCAACATATTTGATCCTGTCCTGTTAGTTTCAACTGGTTCTAACTTTAGACAGTGCCAAAGAAAACAGGACCATGATTTCAGTGGGACCACTTAAAATCAGTGCTTGTAGCAGTGTAACATATTACCAGTTACAGCTCCTTTCCTGGCATCATTACACCTCTGAAACTGAGACGAGAGATTGAGATGAGAAAGATTCCTACAGTTCATATTTATATGAAAAAATAAACACAAATATAGGAAATATAGAGGCCATCCTTTTGAGTCCTCTGAGATATTTTCTATTCAGTACAACACTGTTCTGGCATTAGAGCAAAACAGTGGTGTAAGTATGGCCACAATTTGGAGGAACTGGTTGGAAGAAGATAAATTATAAAACAGAGGTCAAAAAAACACATCAGTTTTGATTTATGAGGCTGGCATTTCTCAAGCATGTTGCATTTATAATTGCCTAATCTTTTAAGAGTTGTTATGTGAATGTGAATGCATGGAACTCACGGGAAGTGGGACAAAGTCCATGCAAACTGTAAGTCTATATTCTTCAAGAGGTGGTGTGTGGAAAATAGAACTCGGATGAATTCCAAAGGTAAATAAAACCAGGCTCAAAACCTGGTACATAAAGGAGAACATCAAGTGGAGAACACTGCATATAGACTTTCTCAAATGAAGTCATAAAGCCTCTGAACACTCCAAAGCACTGTTTGCCAGGTGGTGGAGAAAGTCTGAAGTGACTTCTGAGAACCTCAGTCATGACTGTAAGTGACTGCCAGCTGTCACGTAACAAGGACAGATGTGGTAATACTGCATTATGCAATGGTAAATCACAAAGAAACAGAGGACATGCACAAGCTCTATCAGTTCATGAACTAGACTGCTTCAGTAAACTTTCCTGCCTATTTCTCACACAATAATGTAATTATTTTTTGTTGTTATATTACTTTTTAATTGGTTGAAGACAGGATCCTCTTTATGAAATGTAGGTATGAGCAAACAAGGTATTTATTCCCTTGCTGCATTAAGAAATTTTAAAACACATGTATACTTCTTGACTCTGGAAGTATATATGTACCTCCTCACTGCTACGTTTTAATGTAAAAAGCAAGAGCGTCAATAAACACCTGAAAGTGACTCAAGATGTATCTTGGAGCTCAGGTAAAAGTTTATGCTTTCTGAGGCTACAGTCCAAGGCTTCCCGGTCATTCCAAAATGCTGCAGAATTTATGAAGCTATGATGAAAAGCTCTATAGCGCCATCTCAAAGGGAAAGCTTTCAGTCAGCTTTAGCGTGTGAGACAGTGACATCCAGTGGTCAGTTTGGTTACCTGCACTGATCTCTTCCCCGATGGACAGAAAAACATCAATACTCGTATTTAGATGAAACACATTAAAATATTTCAAACATATTTTAAAATATTAAAAAACATTTAAATAGAGAAACATACACCGTGTTTTTGTTCCCTAAAAAAAAAAAAAACCCCATACTTTGATACATTAATTATGAAAATGGTGTGTTTAGCTGAAGTGAAAAATTACAGAATCACAGAATGGGTCACATTGGAAGGGACCACAGTGAATCACCTTGCCCAACCTCCTTGCTCAAGGAGAGTCATCCTAGAGCACGTTCTATAGGATTGCATCCAGAAGGTTTAATCAAGCTTACAATAAAAGTAAGCAAAAATGTTTAGCTGTATTTGAAGAAATAGAACATTTCATACACTACAGCTGTATTCTTTTCTATCTTGTTCAGTCAAAGAATCACTACTCCTCTTTTTTCTGAAAATCTCAGTTCCTATAAAAATGGAGTTCAAGATCTGAGCTTATGATCCTCAACACCCACAAAGCAACCTTTTGTAAACTCTTCCTCCATTTAGGATTCATGGCCACAGCAGATCACCACCTAACTCAAACAGCTTTCCTAGCTTTCCATTTCCAAGATCCAGCTGTTGAAAAGCACTAAGACTGTCCTTCAAAGCTCTGTTTAGAATACACTCAAGGATGTAGAGGACCCCAGTTCACTGTCCTGTGCCTTTCAGAGACAGGTGGTTTTTTATTGGAGATGGGGATCAATGTACCTACTAAGCCCGGAAATAGTGCTGAGGAAGAGACATTTAAAATCCCTTAACTGCATCTATTCCATTTTGCCTAGAATAATGAAATTCACTGGACCAAAAAGAGGTGAAAATACATCCCACGTTAAGAATATGGTATTTCAGTGGATACGGAAAAAGAGAGCATTTTAGGTTCTCATTTTTGGAAACTCATCTTACCTCAGTCATTACTTTTTCATAGGAAACAAGGACAACATCAAGCTCCCGCAAATTTGCCAAGTGATTTCTGATAATCTCTCTTTTTACAGATTATCATTATTTCACACTGCAACAAAACTACCTTCTTGGGGTGGTGCAGACAGCTGAAGCTACGCCAACCAACCCACCTATGGTGGGCAAGAGCCTAGGCATAACACCTCACTTTAGTTAGGGTGAGAACCCACAAGCCCCCAGTTTTGCTATTTACATAGTTTAATGTCATTGGTTAGTGTTTCCCCCTCCCCATTTTATGTAAGTTGTTATGAATATTCATTTCCCTTTGTTAATATTAATGATTTCTAGAAAGTTCTGTGATACTCGACACCGCATTGGTTCTCCCTCCGGGTCCCTCCTATGTGTTGTCCCTATTGGTTCATGCTCTGTAAACCCCACCTCTCATCCCCTATCCTATTGGCTCTTTCCCTTAACCCCGCCTTCCCTGGTCCCTGTATAAAACCCACTGTAACCCC
This sequence comes from Edolisoma coerulescens, assembly GCA_013397115.1. Lineage (NCBI taxonomy): Eukaryota > Metazoa > Chordata > Aves > Passeriformes > Campephagidae > Edolisoma > Edolisoma coerulescens. The sequence continues at coordinate 54,750 of VWZW01002386.1, forward strand.
CTCAGACTTGGCTCTTCGTCCCTGCCCTTTCACTGGAATAAATCTGCCCTGTTGACCATCATACGGAGAGTCCCCTCGACTTCTTTACCTCTGCCTGCGCGCCCTTCCAACTGCTCTAGAGAAAGCCCCTTTGGGTGAGGAGCTCGGTCTCTATCCTGCTTGCTTGTGTGTGTGTGTACCCTGAGAGATGGCCGCAGCCAGCCTCTGGGCTTTTGTTTGTGGAGCTGCGTGCGGATATACCTTCTACTACGATAAAGTTGCCAGGTTTATTACTTTCTCCCTTGTAATGTTTTTCCATGAAGCTGGCACGAGGTGCTGTCATGGAAAGACACATTAAGGCAGGCTGAAGATTTGAGTCACTGCCTGCAAGATACACAGACCAGTAACAAATCACCTCTGTCTTGTCTCCCTCGCCAAAGGAGCCAGCTGAGCAGCTACCAGCTTTTCTGTATGCACGTTCGGAAATGAAATAGACAGGCTCTTTCGCAAGCAACCTAAATTCAGGTTCCCCAATTAAAAGCAAAGGTATCCCACCAGTCTTAAACATTTGGCTCCCCTTCACTTATACATACAAATTCTAAGCAGGCAAAACAGCCTCTAAATTCATGATCTAATTATTTTGGTTTGTCAGCAAGCAGGCCCATACTTAATGTTACTGCACTCTCACATCATAAATCCAGACTCACTTACTGAGGGTTTCTCTTATGGTTTATGGTACCTACTTCTGAAATAAAACAACAACAAACAAGTTTGCTTTTAAACTTAGTGTTTCTTAGGCAATTTTAGCTAGAGGAGAACACAGATAAGTTTGAGTCTTTCTGAAATGTAGAAAATGGGAATATTTTTCTGACAAACACACATGCCCATGCAAGACAAGATCATCCAAGACTGCCAACAAGGCTTCACTAAGGGCAAATCCTGCCTGACCCACCCGGTGGCTTTCTATGATGGAGTGACTGCAACAATCAACAGGGGAAGACTGACAGATGTCATCTACAGAGACTTCTGCAAGGCCTGTGACACAGTCCAACACATCCTCATCACTGAGCTGGAGACATGAACTGTGGATTATTCTATGGATAAGAAATTGGCTGCATGGACACAAGCAGAGGGCTCTAGTCAATTGCTTATGTCCAGGTGGAGGCCAGTGACAAGTGGTGTCCCTCAGGGCCCTTGTCTTGGCATTGGTGCCCTTTAATGTCTTTATCAATGACACAGTGAGAGCTGGTGCACCCTCAGCAAATTTACAAACGACACAAAGTTGAGTGGTGCAGGTGACACAAAAGAAGGAAGAGGTGTCATCCAGAGACGTTCAGCCTGGATAAGAGAATGCTCCAGGGAGACCTTGTTGCAGTTTTTCAGTACTTATTAAAAGGTGCTTAAAAAAAAGAGGGAGAGTGACTTTCTATAAGGACACGTTGTGATAGGACAAAGGGGATCAGCTTTCAACCAAAAGAGGGCAGGTTTAGATTAATTGTTAGGAGGAAAGTCTTCACTCAGAAAATGGTGAGCCCTGGTTGTCCAGAGAAGCTGTGGATGCCACTCCCTAGAAGTGTTCAAGGCCAGGTAGGATTGAGTCTTGAGCCACCCAGTCTAGTGGGTGGAATCCCTGACCATGGCTGGGGGGTCAGAATGAGATGACCTTCAAGGTCCCCTTCAACCCACGTGTTTTTGTGATATATGGAAACCACATTTGTGTGTTTGTGAAAATTTATCTCATATAACTGTTACATTTACTTATAGTAGTTGCAGGAGTCAGGGAAGGTTTTAAACTCACAATTTTGAGATGCTCATCCTTCAGAAAAATACTGATACGGTTTTTGAATTTGGAACTGTTTATACTTTCACATAGCAATACTTCTAGAAGACAAAAAAAATGCCGTCATGCTTTCTAAACCAAGTGTTATTCACCTTTTTTTCCAACCTCACACACAAGATAGACAAAATACCAAACTATTTGGAGAAAGTTTGCCTTGGATGTACTAAATAAATTGTTCTCCATTGAAAGAGACTTGTTGCTTAGCTGCTCTGAACCTTCTCACTGACTGTGAATCAAATTCATACACTTCACACTGTGAAGCCAAAGGTTACTTGATAACAGGTGATATCTCCATATGAAGTATTACAGCTTCAAGTGTAAAATAAAACAAGTCTGCACTGCTATGGTTGCAGAACAGTTATCAACAGGAAAGTCAGGAGCACAAGATTTGAGTGGTCATGCTTAGGGCCATGTGTGAAAATTGCACCTCTCCCCATCAAATTGTATAAGCAAGGCTGAATTTTTATAAACCGGGCTGGGAGGACAATATCCTATGTATATGAAATCAAAAAGGTCTGTTCTTTGGTCCTGGTGACAGCTGCCACAGCCCACCTGGCAGTCATTTGGACAGATTCTCTTCACTCCTTCCCAAAAGGCACACATTATCTACCAGACCGCTTGAGATTTCTCTGTGCAGTTGACATCACCCAACACTGCATCGAGTCGCAGCAGAATGGCCACAATGGGACAACACACAAACCTGTGTCTATTTAGTTTGCCAATATGAAACAGTCTAGCTGTCAGTAGTTCTGGATGGAGCAATGAGTAGGTAAAAGAATGCCAAAGAGGCACGGGAAAGGTAAAGAAATGGATCCAACACTAACACTTCATTGCCCTTCCAGTAGGAGTTCCACTTTTTCCCTATTTACGAGACTTGCAAACTGTGTATGATATGCATCTGCTCTCTTCCTCATGTCCGTATCTCCACTCTTGTGAAGACTATTCAAGTAATTAAAATTAGTTTCACAAATATTTCCTTAGCTTATAAACTTACTAGTGTTCTGCAATTTTGTACCCAACTGTTTTTCACATTAGTCTAAGCTCAGTTTTGTACATCATCTTTCCTATGTCTTAAATGACACCTATTTTAGACAGAACTGTACATCTCCACACAAAGACACAACTTTTACTAAATATAGACAGTCTCCACCGTGCTCACATCCCTCCTCAAATTACCTTAATTTAATAAAAACAGGCTGCTTGAAGTAAAAATGAAGCCTTCTTCATTTTTACCTATTTTTAATTTTCAGTTATTTATTTAAAAAAAAGCATTAAAAAGGGAACAAAATGGCACAGAACATTACTAAGTTTCTTCCCTTCCTTTCTACAAAAGAGCATAAAACTATCAAATTTTCATCCAGTTTTCGAAAAAGCATATTTATCTTGAAGCCTTAAAAACATGAAGTGTAAATTAAAAGAAATGCAGAGATCATTTTGAATTGTTTACACAAATTAAACTGGGAAATTTGCCAAACTGGGAATTTTTATGAGAAAAAAAGGACGAAGTCTGATTAAAAATGAATACAAATTAACTCAATTAAAGATACAGTGAGTGGATAGTTTTATTTATAAAATGCCACTGGCACATAGTACACATAGGAAGTATGAAACTTGATTTATAAAGAAGTGAAATGCTTCACAGAAGCACGGATTCCTGAGTTATTCTGAGTAAAATCTCTAATTTACTGTAATTCACAACACAGCTCCAATTGGCTTAAGCAGCAGAAGAATTGATAAGCACAGAGTAAAGACATAGCTAAAAAATACACAGGCAAATGGAAACTGGAAGATTGTGTCTCATCAATACTAACAGCCTTGGTCTTGGTGGAAAACTATCTTACACTGAAGGGCACAAAGACTTGTTAAGACTGGGTTTCATAATTTCACAGCCAATTCAAATGTACTGTAGATACCTGCTTTCATCTCAATGTCCACAACCACAAGTACAGAGTCCTCTTGACACAGGGCACAAAAATACTTCTGCTTCTGCATACCCATACAGAAGGACTGATTACCCAGGCAGGTATTATTACAACTGAAGAAAGAAAAACAGTGTTTGGTGCTTTCACTTCTTTTTCTCTTTTTCTGCTTTCCTTCTCTGCTGTAGCATCTTTAGTTCAGTCATTACATTCAAAGTTCTGTAAACCCAGGTGACCTGAAAAGTAAGTACATTATTAAATTCAACTAATCCATATACCTTTACTTACACATTTAATGAAAGCAGCTATATGAATGAACACATACATACCACAATTATAATAGTATTCACCAGCAGGGGTGCTGAAAATACAAGTGAAATAAACATTCCTCTTGAATCAAAGTATTGGTATTTAGAAAAGAGCCTGAAAGAAATACAATGAAAATGAAAGATGAAGCTTTATTTAGTGTAGTTCACACATTCAACTTTCTCAGCAACTACTCTACATGGACATTGTACACATCATCCCACATGCTGGGATCACCAAGCATAGGCCAGCATGCTCCTGTATTAAGTCAGAAAAAAAGATGCTGTCAATATCTCATCAGTTACGGATATTAGTATCAGTCTTTCTCTTCTTTACAGGTTTACTGTGCAAAAACTTATTAACACGACTACAAGAGTACATCACAAGAGCACATCACAAGAGCACATCACAAACCATGTTTATTCTGAAGCATATGAAATTACTTCTCTACGTACTTTGCTTACTTATATTTGAAAAGATAATAAAAATAATAAATGTAGCAAAGCTCTAATTAGGTCATGTATGCCTGAAGTGAAACATAAAAACTACAACTAGATGCCAGCGTAAAGTGGTGTTAAACACTTAACTCCCAGTCATATCAGGTAAAGGTTAATTCAATGCTCATCAAAATAAAACATCAGTTTAATTCTGGTATACAGGTTTAGTAAAACAGACAAATATTAATGCTTTTTATACATATAAGTAAGTATATAAAGCAACAGTGGGATTTTTGAGAAGTGGTTTTTAACTTCAGCTATTAAACATGAATACCAAAGAAAACCCAACAAAAACAAAGCCCAAAGTTCACATGCTTTTCCCCTTAACCACAGTACTCTGCTCTGCTCTCAGTTCTTTGACCAGTTAGTTTACAAGCATCCATATAAACAGATTTTAAGCAGTAAAATAAATTATGCTATTATTATTTCTTAGAAGCTATGTTGTATAATTTTATTCAAAAAATGAAAGTGAAAACATTTACCTCCAATTCATGGCTGCTAATTCATTGATATATTCAGCACAGTACACTAAGCCTGCTATACAACAAAAGAAAAATATTAGATTTGGTATTGCTTTAAAAGTAAACTGCTTGTAATACATCATCTAACCCAAATCCGTATGATCTTAAATCAAAGCTAGTATGTGTTCTGCCAGTCAGCCATGATTGCTTTGGCTTTGGTCACTGTGGATTCTCAGGCTGATAAACCCCGAGACAACACAAGCTGTTACTGCAATGTACAAGCCAGTCTTGGCTCTTCCTCATGCCATTAGCACTGCTGTCAGCAGGGCATATGGTGAACTTGCTTCGGAAACTAAAGCTGACCGTATTCAGCATCAGAACAAGGCAGAGTAGAAAGCACCTGCTGGCTCTCAGTCGATTTTTCTGCTTCTCCAGGACAGCAAAACTTCATTGGGAAGCTGTGACACACACGGCAATGACCATGTAAGAAATCTTACTCATCCCAGATCCTAAGGCCAGAGTTTTAAGTCACTACTTCACACATTTTCTTGGAAATAAAATAAGTTCATATTTATAGGTCATAGTAGGTCCTATCGCAGATTATCGCCGACAGACACATGCACTGCTAGCAGAGAAAATACGAACTTGCAGGCACTGCTCTGGTGCCCGGCACCACACGGTGTGCCCGTGCACTCACCCATGCAGAGGAAGTGCCCGACCTGCACCCGGCGGTGCTGCAGGGACGCGCACGTCAGGAGGAAGCAGAGCAGGTGGAAGGCCGCCAGCCCCAGTAGCCACGGCTCAGACCAGTCCGTGCTCTGCGGGCAGAGGGAAAGGGGGTCAGGCAGCGGCGGGGAAGGGGCATCGCCGGACGGCCACGGCGACCGGCGCTCCTCCGGCACCGAACGCGGCCGGTCTCGCGGGCGGACGGACCGCGCCCTACAGCCCCCCGCGCCAGGCTCGGCAAGGAGCGCGCCCCCAGCAAAGGCCTCCCCCCTCCCCGCCGGACGGCCCCCAGCAAAGGCCTCCCCCGCTCCCTCGGGCGGCCCCGCTCCCCTCACCGCCAGCACGGCCGACAGCCCCGGCGGGCCGCGCACCGGCGGCTCCATGGCGGCGGCGGCAGCGCCGGCTCTCGCGAGACTTCGGATGCCGCCGCTTCTCCTGCGGGGCGGTGGCGGGAAAGGGGCGGCGGGGCCCGAGGCGGCTCCGCATTGCCCGCTGCGAAGGGAGTGCAGATGGGCCCGCGTTTTGGAGGAGGGGCTGAGGTGGCTCCGCACACCCCGGTGGCTCCTTCTCCTGAGGGTGGCTGACAGAAGAAGCCCTGGCTTTTCGAACCGGGGAAGAAGCTCTGGTCGCGTTTTCAGCATCTGACGTCGGGAGGCCAGCAGTGTCACCATCTGCTCTGCGGGGTCCCGCTGGACTCGGCGCTTTGGGTCCGTGGCCCAGCACTGGTGTTGGCTTTTGGTCTCCTCTCAGCAACACCCAGAGCTGGCTTTAGCGATGGAAGTGCAAGAAAAAAAAGAGCTTTAAGCCCAGCTGGGAGTTCTTTAAAAACAAACACAGTTAAGCTCTCCAGGCAGGAACTTAAGTGAAATGAAAAGCGCTACTTCTCTCCAAGCAGTGCCCACCGCGACCCCCGCCCACCTCGAGGGGCAGCGGGGCCCCCTCCTGCTCTTGCCACTACAGCAGAGCTCAAGGACACATTTTTTGACTTAGGAAGCTGAAAAAAAAATAAAAATACTGCAATGGAAAGGGAACAAGACATAGGTTAAACATCTTAATTTATAACTCCATTTGCTAAATGTATTTAGGTCTGGAAGAACCAACCACTCTTAAGGCTTACCACTTAAAGAGCATTTCAAACTCAGATTGCTAACAACTAAGCCAAATCCAATCTAAAGGATTAGATTTGTTGAACAAACAATACTTTAATATATACATCCACATTCAGCTTTCATTAAAATATTTTTTTTCAGACATTTTGGCTTATCAGATGTGAAATTTTGGCTTTTTTTTTTTTCAAAATGTTTTGACGTGCATGTATAAGTAAATATTACAGATACTCTTTTAATTTAGTTTACCATATAGCCAGATACAGGTCATCACTGTGACCCAGTCTCTCTTCACTATCACACTTCTGCAGTTTAGCACGAGATACCTGAAACCAAGGCTTTTTAATTTTTTTTTCCCCTTAAGGTTTTTCTTAGTCTTTTCTCAACAAAAATAATACCTGGAGGCTAATCAAGGCTTTCACTTGAAGTGTTGTAAAATTAAATAAGGTGATAGAAAGGTGGTCATTTCTACTAACATTATTGTCTTAAAACTAAGACTAGGGGAGAAAAGATATTTTTATCCCACATTGTAGATTGGAAAACAAGACTGGAATAACCCCATGCACAAGCACAGGCTGGGGGCTGGTCAGCTGGGAAGCAGCTGCACAGAGAATGACCTGGGGGTTCTGGTGGACAACCAGCTGTCCATGAGCCAGCAGTGTGTCCTTGTGGCCAAGAAGGCCAAAGGTATCCTGGGGTGCTTTGGGAAGAGCTTTGCCAGCAGGTCGCAGGAGGTGATCCTGCCCTTCTACTCAGCCCTGGTGAGGCACATCTGGAGTGCTGTGTCCAGTTCTGGGCTCCTCAGGACAAGAGAGATGTGGAGCACCTGGAGCAGGTCCGATGGGGGGCTACAAAGATGATTAAGGGACTGGAACATCTCTCTAATGAGGAAAGGCTGAGGGAGCTCGGCCTTTCAGCCTCCAAAAGAGATGACTGTGTCAAAAATGAGGACAACTCGTAATTAGGAGTAAAAGAAAAACCATTTATTTAAGGAGAATCGACTTAGGAAAAAATATGGTAAATCGAAATTTGAAAATAAAGAGAAAAAAAAAGGACGTCTGGGAACGCAGAGATCAAAGACCTTAAAAGAACCAAAAAGGTTTGAAAACCCAGAGCGGAGGTGTGCAGCACTGGGCTAACTCAGGCTACTCCCGAGTTAAATGTATTTACTTGGCCTCCTGTAAGAGGTATAGACCCTCACCACAGTGCTAAGCTCTACCTACGCTAGATCCAAGGCAGGAAAAGCAGCTCTCTCGGCTTGTGCAGCCACTTATAAAGTCTCTGGCTCCTCCCTGGCCCGCCTGCAGGTCCGCCTCTCTGGCTCTCACCAACTGGAGTTTCTTGGGGTGAGGTCATATCCATCTGCCAATGGCTCGTTTGACGTCAAGGGGTGATGTAAGCTTCTCAGAAAGGCGGGAAGGCACCTCATTAAAATTCTGGTTTCCATGGTTGCGAGTGACAAACTTAACTGCCAACAGCTAAAAATAGCTTGAGGTGTTTTGTTCCCTTGCAGCTGTCGGTTGGTTGGGCTTTAGAAACTCAAGGTTTCTGAGGGACTTATTCAACATTACAATTGCCTTTTAACATTTAACCTTACTTGTTCGACTTACTTTTTGACACTGGAAGGGACAAATAACTGGGGGATAATACAAAACTTTTGGGTGACTACATAACTTTACAATAAACACTCTCTTAACTTTAATCAACAACAGTTTCAACTCCTAATCATTCAACACTTAACTGATTATGCAAAAGCCAAATTAATGACTCTATATATATATATATATGACAACTGAGAGGGGACCTCATCAATGGCTATCAGTATCTGAAGGGAGGGTGTCAGACAATGTTTCCAGGCTCTTCTCAGTGGTGCCAAGCAATAGGACAGGAGGCAACAGACAGAAACTGATGCACAGGAAGTTCCACCTGAACGTGAGGAAGGACTTCTTTACTGCGGGGGTGACTGAGCACGGGAACAGATTGCCCAGAAAGGCTGTGGAGTCTCCGTCCCTGGGGATATTCAAGAACCATCTGGACATAATCCTGTGCGGTGTGCTGTAGGATGGCGCTGCTTGAGCAGGGTGGTTGGACCAGATAACCCACTGTGGTCCCTTCCAACCTGACCCATTCTGTGACTTGTCTGGACAGTCTTACAGCTAATAATAAATTAAATGGGTTTGGGTTTTGTAAATGAGGAATGAGTTTTTTGTAATTGCTCAGTAACTGACTTCAGAAACTATCTGCAATTGCTAAAGGGCTTCAGTGAGTGCAGCATGCAGTCACTGCTGTATGAGTGGAATATGCTGGTCAGTGGTAAATCTGTGATGCAGACAAGATTGGTGGATAAGAAATTATTGGCTTAGTATGGCTACAATATGCTGAATTAAAAATTCATGGAGCTTTTACTGTCAGCCACTGTAGCATCAGTGGAAACTTTCCTATAGGGAAATAGGAGTTGCTTTTTTACGATTGACTAAGATAAAGTCAATAATGCTGTTTGTCAGCAGATGGTAGCAGATACATAAGTATTGCCGACCTTTTGTGTGGTATGTGCTTTCTTTCATTTATTTTTAGTGGAGAACGAAATGTGAACAGAAGATACTTAAAAGGCAATGAACAGATACATTACTCATTTATAGGGAAAAGCTTGTGTATCTGTCCTTTTATAGCTTCTTTGCAGAGCCAGTATGCTACAATTAGATCCTAATTTTTAGAATATTCTACTAACCATAAGTATACAGTATCCATAATAATAATATAGAAATGTTTCTATTCTTGTTATTATAGGTAACTTAAGTAGTTTCTAAAACTCACTCTCAGTTTTCTGTTGCAAGATTCAGATTCCTTTGTAATTTCCTTCTGCAGTACAGTATTATCCAAGCAGTTTGGATGAAAGATAAAAAAATCCTGATTGGTAAAAGGATTATTTTTTCCCTTTTAAGAACTGAAAAACTTCATTTATTTTACATAGGATGGGATCTAAAATCAGACATTTATCTTAAGTTTATGTTGCTGAAAAAACAAGCTGGCTGGTAAAAGCCTATGTATGATAGGGAATCCCAAACTTAAATGCTAAGTTATGTTCCTAGTCATAGCCCTTACATGCATGTTTGCTAGCAGATCATATTTCGCAGTACTGGAAACCACTTAGAAGTCCCTGTTATACTTCCTGCTGAGGGAAATGCAACCCCAGTTCTGCAGGAGAAGATGTAAGAAGGTGTGTGAGCAAGTGAATGGGGCAGCCCCTCACCTCATCAGTCCAGGCAAAGATGGAAGGTGGGCACGTGGGGGTTAGTGATGGGTATTGAGAGCCCAATTTCTGTGCTTTGTAAGATCCCACTGCTGAGTTCTGCTGTGGGGACAGGGACTGCTCATCTCTGCATCTCCTGCCTGTCTCACAGCCTGCTCCTGTGAAGTCACATGTTGTACTGACTGTCTTGGATACTCTTTCCAGAGCTTTGGGAGGCATGAGCAGTTTTACTACAAAAATAGGCTGAGCCTGGGAGAGGAGTCTGGATGATCATTGTTGCTGTGGTCACTTCCAGGCCATCATTTATATCTGCTCTGAAGATTTTCCTTATATTCATGGTTGTGCTCAAAAGCTGTCTTAAATTTGCATTTGCTTCCCAACGCAACTGAAGTGAGCCTGAGTCTGGCACTCATTCTAGTACATGTTTCACTAAAGTCCTTCACTTTCCCTGTCCTTGCCATTAAAAAATAATTATTTTTGAGTGCTTCCATTATTTTTTTGCAGCTGCTGTCATCTCTTTATCTTTTTATTGTACCAGCTTTTATTGGTTATGACGTGTTTGGAAAATAAGAATAATAATCATAGTGTTGTAAAGACTTCTAAAGAAATAGAATTTAAAACTGACTGGATTGTTTTATGTATGTAATTTGTGACTTTCAGGTTTAGATGATGGATGCCACTTCATGTAAGCTTGAGGTTATCCCTGCTTTTGAGAATGAGTTTGACTGGATGACCTCCAGAGGTCTGACCTACATTGCTCTATACTTTTGATTTCCCAGGGATATGGACTGGGACCAACTGGCTGGGGAGCAGCACTGCTGAGCACAGTCTGGGGAGCCTGGGGGGTGCAAAAAGCTGAACATAAAGCAGCAGTGTGACCTGGCAGCAAATACTGTCAGCACTTTCCTGGGCTGTATTAAAAGCACACCCAGGAGATTAAGGGATTCAGCATTCATCAGAACACATCTGCGTCTATCTTTGGATACTTCAAATATAAGGACAATAGAGCTAAATGGCAAAAATTCAGTAGAGAGCTGTCAAAATACTCAGGGAGTTGAAGCATTTGTGCTGGGGCAGGGGCTGAGGGATCTGGGCTGGTTTGGCATGGCAAGAGGTGTCTCCAGGGGAAACCTAGTTGCAACCTGACAGTGCTTATGAGGAGCTTGTAAAAAAGATGGAGCCAGGCTCTCCTGGTGGTGTGGTGTGAGAATGAGGGGCAATGCACCTAAAGTGAAGCTAGACGTTTGGGCTGGATATAAGGAAAAGATTTTCCCTCATGAGGACAGTCAAAGAATGGAAAAGGTATCCAAAGAGGTGGGATGCCTCTTTTTTGGAGATTTTCAGGACTCAGTTGGATAAAACCCTGAGCAATATGGTCTGGCCTCATAGTGAATCTAGCTTTGAGCAGGAGGTTGAAATGAGTTTTTAAGGTCCCTTCCAACCTGAATTATTCTGATTGAATGATTCCACAACTTAAAATGAGAAAAATCAACTATTTAGTAGTGTTCACCAAACAATATTGCTTTAGCCTGGAACTGAAATAAATGCTTTTGTATGTTTTTTTTTCAGAATTTTATTCCCTTAACTTCCTCTCTTTCATCCACCTTCTGTCAGGGCTCTTTTTTCCTCATTGCAAAGTAGCTTCAGGCATCTTCATGCTTGTTTTTCTTCCTCAGCTATTCCCAGACAGTACACACAGCCTGAAATGCAAATGTCTTTTTGTTCTCTACCTGCTAACATGACCGCCTGTCAAATTATTCCACTAATCCCAACAAAGATATCAGAATTCTTTCAAAGCCCTACTGTATTCTGGCAAAGCAACCAGATTTTATTTCTTTTGGGATCTTTGGCCAGCCAGGGTGCAAGAGGCCAAGCGTAGTTGCAAGCAAAAAGCAGTTCTGACAATCTCAGATCCTGTTCTTAATTACAGACTTTACTGTCTCTTTTACTCCTTCTAAAGTGTTCTTCTCACAGAATTGCTGCATTTATTGTTTTTCATCTCAGAAATACCACCTCGTGTCATTCCATGGGATGGTATGGAAATGAAGCACCTCTACATTTCTTTGATGTGTGACTGCATTGCACCCAACACATAATGCAGTGCATTTAAGTTGCAATACATCTACTGTAATAAAATGGCAAGAAGGAATAGAAGTGTCTGGGATGTGCAGGGCAACTTTCATGATTGAATCTGATCTGAGGGCAGCACTTCATGTCAGCAGTGTATTTTCTGCTTCAGGACATGCTCTTACGGCACATCCCAGCTGCTCCTGCCTGTCATTCTTAACATGTAGGGGAAGTACAAGCTGCATGGAGCAGGGAGCAGCCAGGAGCAGGATCAGCAGAAGAGACATATTTTTGAACATGTCATTGTTCCCAGAGATCTCAGCTTTTTAATCTCTGAGACTGAACACTTGATACAAGTCTTGTACTTTGAGGCTCCTGCTGCGTTTTGCTTATCCTCATTCTCTAATGAATGAAGAATGAAGGGTGGAAAAATGGTGGTAATTCGGCAAGAGACAGCCAAGAGCTAGAAAGCCAACACATCCATCTGTTGATCCTGGAGCTATCCATGGTTGTTGCTTTCTGGTTTTGTCTATTCCATCTCCTCAACAGTCCATAGTTCTCTTGGTATAATTTGTCCAAGTGGCTCAGACTATCTGAGCACTTTAGTTAAGATTTGGTTTTTTTGGAAATAGAAGTTGACATACACAAATTATATACTTCCAAATACAACAGTAATTGCAAAGGTGTAAACATTTATACATTTAACATGTGGCAATGTTGAAGTAGCACCTATCAGCTCCTTAATATCTGTGAGACAAATAAAAGCATAAGACCTGAGAATATTCACATGTTGAAATTTTCTGGCACAGGTGTGGGAGCTCCACTGCAACATCTTGCATCAGAAGAGTTGAGAAGCAGTCAGTTAATCTTCTTCCATCTTTTTTGTAGTTTGAGGTTTTACTGATTCATAGGTTGCTCCACAGTGTCATTCCCTCATGATTGGTGGGAAGTGTCTCTAGCTGTATTACTGAGTGGATGGGGGTGTTGCTGTGGTGATGATGTTTTGAATTCTTCACACACCACTCTTCAATGTGTGATATATGTATTTTAATTCGAGGTTGTCTCCCATAACAGCACACCAGTGCTGACAAGTCCACTGTTGGGAAGATTATGACAGAGGTTTTAGATACTATTCTGTATATGGGTTTTATGACACTTCTGTGTCAGAATTTTCTGTGGAATCATCAGAGACTTTGAGTTATGAGGATTTCTGAATTTTGTAGGTATCTGTGGTAGGGACAGAGATTTGCAGCTCCCCTAAAAGCTGAGATGTCATCCTTGTACAAGGAATTAACCTGTGGATGGAAGCTTTGAGGCACTGGGAAAAGAAATGTATGAGAGATAAATCAGCAAAAATGCTTAGGAAGCTAACACACAGCATATCTGGAAAACCTGTGAGAAAAGTCAAATTGAACAAAGTCGAAGTCAATGATGAATGCAAGAAGGAGACCACATAGAATATTTTGGGCAAAGACCAATTTTAAGAGATGCAGACAAAAGAATGGCAGACCTAACTCCTGAATTCTTAGTTGCAGGCCTGGTGTTTGTAATTCCAGGATTGTGCAATATTTGGACAGTGAAACACATAAAACCATATCTGTTCTGAAAATTGCCATTGGCTGAGAAACACTGTCATGGGAGTGGTTGTATGTAGGGCATGTTGAAAATGTGTACAGTGCAAAAGGTAACCAATTTCAAATTGAGAGTTGTGGGGTTTAGATTGGAAAAGCCCATGTTCTATTGAAATAAAGGAATTCAGCAAGTATCCCCTACAGTGCCTTTTGATGGCATACTGGAAAATAAGAAAAAAAGCACAGCAGAGGAAAGACAATGACAAAATATGGTAACACCTGGGGCACTACTAACAATCTGTTCTACAGCCTGCATTATCAATTAAAGGACAGTGCTCTCTATGCTTGACCCCACACACAGCGGTATGAGGAATGGCAACATTCACCCTTTTGTAGTGTACATTGTAGCATCCTTTCCTTGTTACTGCTGTTTTCTCTAGATTCAATTAAATGTATCTTGCTTAACAGCACTGTCTATGGTTTCAAAACAGGCTCTCCTAACATGTTGCCGGATACTGCATTTTCGTAAGTATGGGTAGCACACATTCACAGAGGGACAGGTAGACAAACTGCTTCACTGTTGTCCTAATGAAAACAAATAAATGTATGATCCTATGCAAGTAGCTGCTCTGCCTTCCTTGCCCCCCATCCCTGAAGTCAAACTACTGCAGGGCTTCACTGTGTCATTAGCTGTTGCTAGGGGAAAAATGCAGGCAGAGATCTTTTCCTTAAAGATTGTCTAGGCTTTCACCACTAGCAGTAGATAGGCAATCTTCCAGATGTCATGAACCACAGGAATTAAATGTCCCTCACCGGTACAAGGTTGAGTCAAAGCCAGGGCTCTAGCATTATCAAATCTCTTCAGCTTCAGAAATGCCCATGGGGAGACTCCAGGGTATTGGGATGTTCTCACTGGGGAGAGTGGTTAATCTCCCATTTCCAAAACCTTTGAATATCTCTCAAGAGGGTCCTCTGATCTCTTCCAAGCTTCAGAGACTTTGTGTTGAGTAGTGCAGTAGCCTTGTTCTTCCTTCTCCCAGACAAAATTTTTCAGTTCCCTGTAACAGAGATGGATTTTCCTGGGTTTAGCAGACTTAGCTTTTGTTCCTATTTTTCAAATGTTGCCTTCATTTTAATTTTAACTTCATGCAACATTGATTAGGTAGGATGGGACTCTGCAGGGATGGCCTTGTGACCTTTGCAGACTGCTATCAGATCATTCAACCTCACAATGAAATTTTTAGTCCTTTCAATGACTGAATTCACCAGAATCAGGGTGGTGACCCTCCGATAGCTGCCCTTGTTTTTGTTCTCCTGAATTGAAGATGTAGTGGTGCTATAAGATCACTTACATTGATGGGTTAAATACTGTGTTGTTAAATAAAGTTGTTCTCTTTGGAAATAGAAAGGCCACATATACATTTTTGTCTCAGCTAGCAGTTTGCAGTGATGATCCCACCAAGATGCTGCTCTGGCTATTTTTTTTTTTTTTTTTGAAAGTCCATAAGCTTGTGACTGGTCTCCTATTCCCTTTTCCTTCATTTTGGATTTCCTTCAACTATAGAGGAAGGACAAGACATTTAAGTATTTCCAGATCTGTTGCTTGCAAACAGCAGGAGGACTTCAGAGTTGCTGAATTCTTGCTTTAAAGGCTGTATTTTGTGTCCCCAGTAACCCTGGTACTCTGGATTGCATCTCAGTGTGAAGCTTTCTGCTTAGTTCAGGGGAGAAACCACAGTGTGTGCATGGGCTGTGTTCCCAAAGTGTGCTTCTTGTAACTCCAAGCATGGATACTCAGCACATTCATACCTAGAAGAAGTGATGCTGCTCAGTAAACCGTTAATGTAGATTCACCTTAACTGTTCAAGTTAAGTATGTTATCCTTAGTTAATTAACTCGGAAGTTCATCCTCACTGGAGAAAAAAAAGACTTCTAGAGGCAGTCTGAGGACGAAGGTCTAAGACAGAAGCTTGAAGAAATCTGTGAGACTTTCTTTCCATGGAAACAGTCAGAGAGCTGTTTATTTTAGTTTGTTTCTGTTTAAATTGAGGGAATGAAATAGTTGTCTGTGTGTTTGATAGTTTTTTTATTTGATCTGTTTAACATATAAAGGGAAAATCAAAATAGTAGTTTTAGTATCTGTTAACTACTAATCTGCTTGGGGTTTTTCTGCAGATATCAGAACATTTTTGAGGGCTTACCTCTTGTTTGGTGGGTTTTTTTTAGTGCTGTTATAAGGCTAAGGTTGTTACAGGAAAGCCTTCCTTTTACGGACAATGGACTTTTATGGACTAACTGGTACAACATTTGTGTTTGTTAGTGTCCAGTAGCAGATTCATAGGGAAGAATATAAGAACAGGACAATCAGATAGTGATACTTGCCCAATAAATTCTCTCTGTGTCTTGCATCTCTTTGCTTTTGAATATTGAGAGCTGGAAGAAATTTTCTGTGACTGAAATTTGAACTGAAGTTGCTAAAAACATTAACCAATTCCTGGTGAACACCGGAAGCAGATTTAAAGAGTGTTGGTGTCCAAATACACGTGCAAGAAACCCGATATAGCTCAGCTGGGTGCGAGTCCAAGGGTACTTCAACGCGCAGTGGAAGATGAGAAGAAACTGGCATCCAGCACCTCTTTCTTGTTAAATAGCAGCGGCAGGTGGCGCTCTGACTTTGCTCTTTCTCAGGACATCGCTGTTGCAGGAGCACTGGAGCAGTATTCACAAAACAGGCTTTGAGGAGCATTCAGATGAAGGAAATTTTGTGCTATAGATCCTCATCATAATAAAAAGCCCAGAACACGTCTTAAGTGTATGGAACAGCGCCTATGCTTCCCGCAGGCATTAGTAATTCCTCTTTTAGCCCCTACTGCTAAATATTTCCTGTGGGTACAAAGACAATGCAGACTTCCGTAGGACCCTACTTGTTAGGGAAAAGTGCCGGCAGGGTCTTTTACCTTAAAGGTTAGGAAAGCAAAAAAATGTCACTAGTAAGACTTAAAAACTGTGTTGGGCATCTCTGTGGAAACACTGAAAATTGTTCTGTTTTTCTGAGTGTCTGCTATGAGCCAACACCTCCTGCAAGTGTCTGTCCCATGCACAGTCTGCTGTGCTGCGCCTGAGAAACAGCATCTGCTTTTGTCCATTTGTGCTGTGTCCTACAGCTGTTGCTGCTACCAGAAAAGGAAGTCTGTATTTGGAACATGGGCGGGCTGGTGAATAGGAGGGCAGTAGCCAAGTGACTCTGAGCTTTCTAGCCATGCCATACACACAAAGCTAATCACTCACTGAGCTTTTCTAATGACATGCTATGCCCTATGACATGCTTTCCAGAATTTCTTTGTAGTGTACTTGATCACTGTTGCCTTCTAAGCACATTTATTAACCTCAGAATAATTTGATATTTATGGGGACAAAGAAATTACCTCAGAGTTCTGATTGTTTCTGGATTCTGCCATGCTCCCTGGTGCAACTTAAAATGTGCACCCCAGTGGCTCTTGGTGTCTTTATTGAGGCTGGCTCTGGAACCTCCACTAGCTGCACAGAACTGGAGAATCTCCATGTGATGATGTGATGGACAGTAGAATCCTGGCATAAAATTTAGTTTCACAAAGGAGGGCAGACCTGACTTTCTTCCCAAGAAGAATGGTTGCATAATTAGGTAAGCAGTTAATCCTCCTTTAGTTTCCTGATTTTGAATATATAATGATCAAGTGTTTGGCTAAACCAGGTTTTGGCCATCTGTTAGGTGAAAGCAGATTACTACAGAGAGGTGCTGTTGGGCTGCATTCACAAGAATCCAAGTTCCTCATATTCTCTAGACACTTATGATGATGGTGTAGGGAGAAACTGCCCTAAAAATGAACAGAGTAATTCACGTCTTTTGGAGAAGGAAAGTGTTGGTAGAGAACGGGTTAGCATGCTGTGCACAGTGGAATAAGAATCAGGGTTTACAGTGGGGATGGACATGTGCCTCTCCAGCTTATTGAGATGCATTTGAAGATTATGGAAAATCCTGTATGAAACCAGTCTTGTTGAATTCTTGTATATATTGTCAGTGGGATTAGTGCTGAAGTGCAGCCTGACCTTTCTGTATGCCCATTTCCCTGTTCGAGGAATGTTCCGGTAGGAAGAAAAGTTCAGTCTGAGTATGTGCCCAAATGTAGGCAATATGAGTCATGGAAAAATAAAAATCCTAGAATTTAGGTGCACCTGAAAAATGGGACCTGAAACTTGTATTGTATAAAGTTCTGTTCGGGCTTTTTTTTTTCCTGTGATAGCTAAATATTTGTTTTGTAAACTGCAGAACTGTTTTTGATTTCACAATATTGGTCTCCTGCAAAACACTGCTGTTAATGACTCCCAGTTTGAAGAGTCTTCTGTTATGAACAGTGAAAATCTCTGTCAGTTGCAAGCACCAAAGGCATGAAGAAAGTGCCTGGTTATAGATATTAAGAAATGGATTTCTTTAGGACTTCTAATTAATGCTTCTGTGGGAAAAAATAGATAAATAAAAAAAAATTCATGGAACATACCTGAATGTTACTGATTAACATACCTGATTGAATAAGGAGGTAATGAAAGAATACTGGGGTTTTCAGGTCTTCACATTTTCCTGGGAAACGATGAAGAGTTTTGCAGTGGTATACAAAGTAACCCCATAGTAAATTGAAAAAAACAGTAATTTAGACTGCAGTTCCATTTTATTGACATCAACTGTAAGCAATCCTAGTGATAATTTGTATATTGTAATTAGGGGATTCACAGTGTAATGATTAATGGGAGACGCAAAGCTGAAACAATTTTAGTAATTAAAATGTTTAAAAACAGATGGAGTTAAGATATTTGCTACATGTATGAGAGTGAAAATTAAATAATATCTGATAGGTAATATTAAAGGAAAACTCGATATCAAAGGAAAATTTTAGGACTGGGAACTTGAATTGCAATGTCAGAAAATAAGAACTATTGACTTACTGTATTGATTCTTTTAAAAATGTGTGTGTGCATGAAAGTCTGTGCACTTGGTGTTCTCTACTAACAAAAAAGTTTGAGAGAAAAGTGTTAATTACAGAAAACACTTTTTTCTTACAAATGTTTGCTGGAAATAAGAATTATTAATTTAGGCTGTACTAGTAAGAGGTTTGACTGTAGTAGCTGAAGGGGGCAGGACTACCAAAAGCCTTGTAGGCAATTCACTTTTATGGGAATTGTGTGCAAGACCTAGCCAGCTCTCTGATTTTACTTTTTATCTCCTACTGCTTTCTAAAAGAAGACTTGTTTGGGGATAAATCTAAGGAGGAAGACTCCTGTGTAGGGCATTCTCTAAGTAAACATTTAATGCACCTTTTCCAGACAGATCAGTTAGCAGCATGTCCAGCTGATGTTCCTACCCAGTCCGGGTACTGGGGGTATTCAGTTTTGCATAGTTTTCTATGTATTTGAAAGTAAAAAATTGATTGTACCTTGTTTAGTCACCCATCTTCAACACGTATTTCTAAATAGTGGAGAATTACTAGTCTAGAGAAATGATGAGTGTAATTACGGATTTAAAAAATGGCACTGTTCCCTCACAGGATGGTTTTTTTATTTCAGTTGAATGCTATCAATGTGGCTTCTCCATCTCTGGATATTTTCAAAACTTGAGTGGACAAGGCTCTGAGCAACAATGACCTAACCTTGAAGTTGGCCCTGCTGAGAGTAGGAGGCTTGATTGGATGGCCTTCATGGTCCCTTCTATTGTAAATTTTTGTATTATTGTGAAGATTCAGCTTCAACTATTAAAGTACCTCTTTTATAAAGGACAAGATAACTCAGATCTATTCTGACATAAATTCTTGGTATAAGGAATCTATAACTTTTTTTTCATAAACAAATACTCTAAGAATTTTTCTCCTTGATTTTTTTGAATGAGAAGAGACCTTTCTGCAGTCATATCTTTTCCTTCACCTTGATGATGAATAGTGTTTCTTGAATTAGATTTTTTTAAAGACTTTTACAGCCAAGTCAATACCCATGAGTCTGCCTTTGCTAGTCATGAAATATTCCATTTGCTTTCCATGCATATCTTAATTATTGTCCACTTTTGTTTTTTATATATATATATATCTTAAAGGACACTTATGCAGGGAAGAGAGTTCAATATTTGTTTTTTGTGATACATTTGGCAATACCACAAATTTCATACCAAGGGTCTGTTCCCAAAGAAGCCATTTAGGAGTTAGTGTCTGAGAAGGGGTGGGAACAAAGCATTGCTGAGGAAACCATTCAGCCTGAGGCCCTTCCAGGATCTGATACCAGAGCAGGAGGAGCTGGCATGGTGACAGCTGTGAGACAGCTTCTTCAGCCTCACCAAAGAGCCTTTAAACAGGTGTTTGTGCTCAGCTTTGAGAAAATGCAGTTGCTGATAACCCTGCTGAAATGTGTCGTGATAGTTATACCCACAGGCTCACCTCAGCAGTTGGTCAGCCACATGAGGTGTTGGCAGAGTGACAGTCCAGTGTGTATCAGTTCCTCAAAACACTGGTAGCCTTGGAGTTTGTATAGAGCCTAGACCCAGGTCAAGACATTCCCAGTCCTTCAGAATCTAGGCTGAGAATTCTTGGAATCATTTTAGAAGCCAGTAGGCTTTGAAAATAGAGAACACATTAGCTAGGAAATTACTCTCTGGCAGTGCTTAAGCAACACATTTACTGAAGTTAAGTTACCACTCATAAAAATAATAGCAAAGGCTGTTTAGGATTACACTTAAGAATTACATTTTAAAGACTGTTATGGGAATTGAAAATAATTTATATAAAAAGTGGCAATGTTAAAGCACAAGAAATAATTCAAGAGCTAAGTCTATAAAAGGTGTTCTGATAATTTTTTGTTGTCAAGATGAAGTCGGTATCACTGTCAGTTCAGGAAAAGTTTCAAATTACTGTGCATTTTGTAGTGTTACCCAGTGTCACCCAAAGGCTACGGTACAACCCAAACATACAGTGAGACAATGACAGATTGTAATTACTAATGTTTCATCCTGAACAAACCCACACATTCTCTTCTTTCCTTGTAATAAGAGGGTAGTTCTGAATTTTCTTGGTGGGCAGAAGGCATGCACCAAGTTATCTATTTCTGCTAGCTTGCCTAAAGCAAGCTCAGTGTTGTAAAATTTAAAACAGAAAGCTGTGAAAAAAACACAGGAGAGGAGATTAGCACAATGTGAACAGCTGGCAGCTACCCAATTGTCTACTGTGTCTGGTATTCATAGCACCGCAGTTTCAGTGTTTGCATCATTGTGAATGAGATGAAGTCATAAAGCATTAACAAGTGATTTGATTTTTTTCTATGATAATTTTAATAGGGTACTGAGGATGCGGTGCTATTGTGATTTAAGGTAACAGCTTATCAAATGAAATGTAGTGTATCCAGCTCTTCATTCTTGCCGAGGGGACATGGATTAATGTAAGCTCTTGAAGTTTTTACACATTCTGGTACTAGACAGGAATGTTTTACTGCTAAAGGAGTTCAGAAACATAAGAAGCACTAATACATTTGGGGCAAGATGAAGAGGAGGTGGCAAAGGCCAGAGTGTGCCACGCATGAGGTGAAGAGAAAAGAAATAAAGAGAAAGCATTCTTAAAGGACTAGGACAAAGGGCCTAGAAACAAAATCAAAACCAAAACCAAAAAATCCTGAAGCACCAATGGATTAAAACTAGCTCTCCCATGGATGATTTTCAAATATATGCAGACCTCCAGAGCTGCCAAGTACCAAAGAGAAGAAATGCTTTAAACAGAAAGAAGCTGGGTAGGGAGGACTATGATCTGAACCAGTATGACCCGCATACTGCCATGTTGCAAGATTTTTCCTTTATCAATGTAAGACTGACACTTTTGGAAACTTTCACTTGGCATCATCATTCACTTTTCCATGGTCAAGCACTGTGGTGGGGTGACTATGGCCAGCTGCCAGACACCCACCCAGCCCCTATCATTCCCACTCCTCAACAGGACAGGGGAAGAAAGTAAGATAGAAAACTGCAGAAGCAGCACTTTGCCACAGCCATCTCTCCCTTAGCGAGAGCCCTGTATAGAAAATCGACTTGTTAATTGTTTATCTTAACTTTGATAAGGGCCTTCTGTTCTCTCCGGAAGATGCATACCAGGGAAATGACTGCAGCCTTGAACACCAGGTGTGAATGTCTCCCCTTTATCTCCCAGAACGCTGGGAGATGGCATGTTTGTGTGAGTGACTGGTAAGGGACAGAAAAGTCTCCCCCACTGGGTGTTTGGGGTGTAGCTGTTTGTCTTTCCCTCTGCACATTCCCAAAACTTTCTTAAAACTTTCCCATGGTAGAAACATATAAAGACTGGAGTGTGTGTTATAAAGATGGTAGATGAAGCAGTGGTTTCTGTTTGTTATTTTCCAAGCTGCTGCAGAAATCCTCAAGAATCAAGATACAGACAGGGATATGGATTACTTAGCAATTACCATCAAGGGCAAAACAGACTTACCTTCAGGAAAATTAATTTATGGTCCATTAGAGTTGGATGGAGAGAAGCAAAGACAAAAATTAAAACACTTCCTTTCCACCCCCTTCTTCCCAGGCTCAACTTCACTCCTTCTTTCCTGGCTCTTCTATGTCCTTCTTTCCACACACTGAACAGTACAGAATGATGGGGAATAAGGATTGTACTCAGTTCATAACACTTCATCTCTGCACCTCCTTCCTCTACGTCTCCCTTGCTCCAGCATGGATTCTTTCATGGGCTGTAGTCCTTTAGGATAAACCAACTCCTGCATGGCCTCTCCAGTCTGCAGTTCACTCAGAGCACATCCATCTGCTCTGGCACGGTGTCTGCCATGGCTGCAGTGTGGATATCTGCTCCAACATGATCCTCCATATGCTGCAGGGTGACAACCTGCTTCCCCATGGTCTTCTCCATGGACTGCAGGGGAATCTCTGCTCCAGTGCATGGAGCACCATTCCTGCCTGCTGCTTCTCTCACCTTGGTGTCTGCAGGGCTGTTTCTCACATGTTTTCCCTACCACTATACTGCACAGTGGTTTTTGCCTTTCCTTAAATGCATTCTCCCAGAGGGGCCACCATCGTGGCTGTGGGGCTCAGCTGTGCCCTGTGGTGGATTGGTTGGAGCCATCTGGAACTTGATGTGTCCCACACAGGATAGCCCTGTCATCTGTTCACAGTGGCTCTTCTGCATCCCCCACTGTCCAGCACTTTGCACATAAACCCAGTACAAGCATTGTGACACCTCTAGCCACTTCCTTCAAAAAATGTAGGAGACAGAGAGGATATATATGTTGTCATTACATGCTGGGCCATGCCTGTTTGAAAAATATCAGTGTTTATAGTCTTCCCTATGGCCTAGATCTGAAAAATACAGCAGTATTGTTATTTTTTTCCAAATGGGGACAAATGTAATTGATGGAGTCATAGTGCTTATCTGCATGTGGTTGATAGGGCAAATCCCCTCTCTCACTGGGTAATACAACCTTACCTAGACAGTGAAAGATCACATTGCCAATTCAGGCATGCACTTTTCTTGTGCCACAGCATGATGGAGCATTCCTTTGGTAGTCTTTCTGCAGGCAGAGATGGCTGTGGAATTTGTAAGTGCCAATGTTTTGAACACTTTGTGAATAACTGAATCCTGATTTGCTCTTCATTACCAATGTGAAGATGCAAGAGAACGATGTTACTGTGGCTGGACTACAGTTTCTGCAACAATTGTCCTCCCAGCCTACAGCAACTACTTGTAGCACATGTAATACATAGGAGGAGCTCAGAACCTGAATTGCAATTTTCAGCCTTTTTAGCAACAGTGGTGATAACTCTTGCCATGACTTAAAAAATCTATTAAATGATTGTTAGTGAAGTGTCATTTTAGGAAAAAAAAATTACTTGTAAATCCATGCTGGTTTTCACAGGCACTATTGTGATGTTTGCTTTCCAGTTCAATTGCTTTCTGTCTTCTCTTCTGGCTTTTGATGAGTCAGAATCCATGCAAGGACTGGCATTGTCATATGTATGAAACGAGAAATTCCCTATTTTAGGAAAATACAGATGCCTTTTTCATAATTGCTGTAATCTCTTCTGAAGGATAATTTATGGGTGTAATCTCATAACAAAACTACACATATGACAGTTGAAACTGCATAACCTTTGCTGGGAATAACATATGCCTCTGTAGGACAGTGAGAGGAAAGGATTTCTAACTCTAACAGTGTGTATGGAAATTTGCATGCCATCTTCTTGATAGTATGGCCTGAGTAACAACAGCTGATACAACAAATATGAGTGAGTGAACAGAATACCCCAAAGAAACTATTCTGAAAGGTATTTGCCCAAAAATCTGATACTGCTAGGAAGAAAGTAACAATGATTGAGTTTGCTTTAGATGATCTTCCATTATGATTATATTATAACAAAGGAATTACCAAGACACTTTTGAGAAAATAAATCGATTTGAAAACTAAAAAAAGCTTGAAAAGTAAAAAAAAAAAAAAAGCTTGAAAATTTATGATTGTGGGGAGACATCTTGGAGTTAGTGGAACAGAATAGCAACTTAGTCAGATGCCATGAGCATCCAGGCACTGGAGCAACAGTCTGGGCAGCAACACAGAGACCTAGACCTTAGATGTGTATATGTGAACTTGTGACATGCTTTTTCACCAGTGTGTCTTGGCAGATTGTAAGGATATACACATAAAACTAGAGAACCCATATCTCCATTAGCAGCTGTGGGTAAGAATGGAGAACATCTCCAAAAGTGAAGTTATGTAATGTGGATGCAGGAAGAAATGCATGTGTCATTTGAACAGGAGCTTCAGAGTGGTGAGTGGGTGGCAAGGTGGATAACATACCCACAGTGGGTATTAGGGGAGGACAGGTCTCCTTTTAAAAGCAGAAGTGACACTGATACAAAAAGAGTTTGCATTTCAAGGTTAAAAAGAGGAGCAGAAAGAGGAGTGTGGACAGATCAGCAAAGAGAACATTCTGGTACACAGCTGAAAAAATGGAAAGGGTGAAAAAAATGGGCAAATATAACAGCAGTTGGCAACTAGTGCAGTGCTGGAACACATCGTTCCAGAGGAGGAAAAGCCATGCAGCACTTTAGATGATTGCCAGCCAAAAAAGATCTGCATAATTAGAAAATTACAGTTAAGGGGAGCTTTCTTGAAAACACATATTGGCAACACCCCCCCCACCAAAAAACTCCCCAAATCATCATTGTAAACATAATTTTAATGAAGAACAGTAGGTGCTGCCGAAGGAAGCTGCTTCCAGTTCAGATGAGCAGTATTGTGAAATTTGTGAGGGAAGAGAGCGGGGGAGGTGAGGGGATCTCTTTGAGTGGTGACCGACTATTTTCAGAAAGCTTGGGCAGTGAGTAGTGAGGTAGAGGTGAACCACTGCTCTGGTTTTAGTAAGCTGGAAGCTGTTTGCAGGAGATCTTACATCCAGATGCTGAGATAGTGTTCATTTCAGCCTCAGCTATTTTCACTTTTTTCTTCCAGCAGTCCAAATTTTATCAGTAGGGAAAAAGGGAAATCATTTTAATGAAACAGGAGCAAAACATAATTCTTACTGAAACTAATCCCAGCTGCTTAAATAACCAAACGTCTGCTAAAGGTGATTTTCTCAACCCCTTCATTTCAGGAAAAATGTGTGTGACAGCACTCTGAGTATTCTCACCTGTACTTGGCTCTTCATATCAATGATGTGTGCATTTATGTCTTCTTAGAAGAGAAAGCTACCATGACTGGAATATTCTTGTTCCTTTTTTGGGCAAAGATAAAGTATAAATATTGGAAATGTCTCCCTGCAACAGCAATTCACTATGTAAAAAACTCTCCTGTCCTAGGAGGTAAGCGGTGGAGGGTAATTCCCTTCTCTAGAAAAGGAACATCCTACTGCTCATGTTCTAAACAAACTCACAGCATTAGCACATGAATGGCTGAGGTAAAGTGTAGTCTTACTGCTAAAGATTAAATATGAGATGCTTTTTCAGTAGAGATGCTCCAAATACCTTTACAATCTCATTTTGATATACAGAGTGGTGTGGCTGCTAGAAGAGAACTATCCCATTTAGTGATATAAAAATTTACTTGATAGGACAGGGTATAGCAGGTGGGTAGCAATACCTGCTCTGTGAGCAGACCCCCCTCCTTCCCACCAACATGCACATGCACGTGGGAATCAGAGCTTCAGCCCCACCAGCCCAGTGCAGAGCAGCTAAGTACCAGTGAGGGAGCAAGGTGCTTGCTCTGACTGGTTCTGTGCTGCAGCCACAGTAGACAGCCCGACTCCCACACATGGTGGTTCCTGTCCTTGCACTTTTGCTTCTATAGATGTTAGACATCTGTGTATTATGACTTCCTTTCAAGCAGATAGTGCCATAATCATTTATTGGTTTCTAATGGCTTTGCTAATCTTGTAGCCTCAGACCAGCCCTTGAACTTCCTCCATCACTGAGGCCAAGTAGAGGTTGCTACCAATTGTGGTTCATGTTACTCGTCAGGTTCTGCCCTGGTGTGTTTCAGAAAAATGGGTATATTTGTTATCCAGGTCGAACCAGGTGAATCCCATCACCTTGTGCTGCAGGTAACCAACAACAGTCCATTGCACAGTAATGTGTGTTTCTGATGGGTAGTATGACACCTGGAAAAGGTTTAAACCAATTGTCTGTAAAGTCTCTGGGTTGTCCCTCTGGAACCTTTTGCCTGTTTGGCTTGTGGGTGATTTAAAATTGCTGGTAGTCAGATAAGAAAAACAACTTAGAATTGAGCCATGAGATTGATGTAAAAGCCTACAAATCAGTGTCTTGGAAGTTCAGTTATGTAATTCCAAGTCTGCTAAGCTGTCTCCATGAAAAGCTTAGGAAACAGTGGTTGCCTTTCAATGATCTTCCTCACCTTTTTCAGCTTTCTGGACATGAGAGGGTACATGATCTGTAGGTATTTCCAAAATTGTCCATGCAGTCATTGCTAGGACAATACAAGCTGGTGCCTTCCCCCTGAAGCGCAGTATCCTATGTTCTCACTACATCAGGGGCACTGCATGTGGGCCCCAGTGTGCAGCTTCCCGCTTCATTCCAACAAGATGAGCAACTTTTCTTATGTGAACCAATTGTCAGAGACTGGATGAGACCAACACCTCGAGCCATCTCAGAGTGCTGGTGTTTGTGTCTGGCGGGAAGGGCAGGCCCAGCTTTGCGTGGTGAGGCAGTGCCCTGCCCCGCCCCCCAGACCCCCAGCTGGGCAGAGCTGTCCACCAATCACATGCTGGGGCACTGTGAACCCAGCCTCTGATTGGCAGAGCTGTCCATCAATCACACACTGGGGTGCCAGCACAGCCTCTGATTGGCCAAGAAACTGGAAGTCCCACATGGGGCGGGATCCATGAAGCACCAAGGGTTTAAAAGGGGCTGACTGTGAGGGGGACGTTTGTCTGGACCCTGCCTTCTCTGGTCATCCACGTGGGAACCTAGGAGATGGTAGCTATACGTGTGTTTTTCTGTACCCTTTCTGTCTTTCTCCCTCTTCTCCTCGCTCTCTTTACATGGAACATTTTTGGGTAACTTAACATCTTAAGGGTTAAAAGGTTTTTAGGTTGAATGGGCGGGCTGTGTTTATGCTTAGTTAATATTAAATTAGTACTAAGTAATGTGATAATAAGTGTTTTATATTGAATTTAGTGTTGTATTTACTCCTTTGCCAAAGTTCCTTAATTTTCATTGTTTTGGCCACTAAACTTTAGTGTATTTGTGACCTCTTGAGAATATCTGGTTGGGATTTCTCCTTGCCCCAGCTTAGAGTAAAGGAACCTTTGGTTTAACCCCTGGGTTTAAGTTCTGGGGTGTAACACCAGTATTGCGTGCTATTGCAATGAATATAACTCCAGCTGTGGTCGTATGTTGAAGTCACACCTTAGAAGAGTCTATGTTGCTCACTAAGCTGCTGGTGTAGACACTGTTGGAGTGCTTCAGATGGCACTTTAAACCTTTTTTTGACTGCAGAGTCATGCCCTGTGCAATTTCTTCTGGTTCCCAAGAGCTTCATGGCTAGAGTTTTAGCAAAGCATTGTCTTTTCTGTAATTTGGTGGAGGTATCTTTGTGGAAAGAAACAAATCCTTTTGCTTGAAAAGACTTCCCACTGTTATTGTGTCCTTGCATGTTGTCCTGGCATGCCAAGAGGATGTTTTGTGCTTTTTAGCATTATCAGCCACAGGAACTCTTTCTTGTTTCTGAGAAGGGTAGAGGAAGGAGATGAGGTGAAGAAGGATCAGGGGGTTGTCTGGCATTTCCAAACCTGCAGGAGATGGCTATGAAGAGAGTTCATAGAACATTATACTTGACTACTTAGGCAGACAAAAGTCTTTGAAATCTAGGCTTGAGGTTTTTATCTTAAGTTGCAGCTTGAAAAAGGTGGCTGACTGTTTTTGTGCTTCCTGCTTCAACTGACCAGAATATAAAAGAAGGTTGAGCATACTATTGCAAAAGGGAGAACTAGCTGTCAAAAGCGCATGTATAATTCTGAAGGATGCTGAAAGGCACTTTGGCCACATGATCTGTCCATGAGAGCACTACTGTATAATGACATTAAGTGCAACAGCACTACATGGATGGATAAGTGGTGATGGGACAAGTTGTTTCTGAAGTGTCACAAACTGTTCTTTGTTCCTTGAGTTGTTTTTAATCCCTACAGAAAAAAACCACAGCTTTTCCCTGTTGCTGCAATTTTACAAAACCATACATTAATGTTTTCCTGTTTCTTTCATGGCCATCTTGTGCATAATCTGCCCCCCACAGAAAAAGCTAGATGTGCACTAGTTCTGTGCTGCTCTGTTAATGTGACTCATGTGGTATTTCAAACTAAAAATGTGATACTATTTCCATCCTTTACCGGAGTAAGAACCTGCAACTAAGCAACATATAGCACAACTGCTGAACTGCAGTTACTGGTGATAACTTGAAAGTACAGAATTTGAGTATTTTGTTTTACAAAGTCACTTTTGCAGAGTATCAGCTCCTGTGCATCATTTGAAAAACTGAATAGGATGCAACCATTGCTTCTGGTGAGACTGACAACTAGCACGGGCTGTCCTCAATGGTCCATAAGTTCTCAAAGACCTGTTCTTAAAATAAATGCAACATATATGTATTAAATAAAAAATGTAAAAATTTCAAAACATTCTGCTTTCAGTGATCCAAGCTGATAATGTTAGCATTGAGATGTCAATGCTATAATGTCAATATGGCTGATGAATTCAAGTGTTTTATAAACAAGGATTTTTTTTTTTGGGGGGGGGGGGGGGNGGGGGTTTGTTGTTTTTTTTTTTTTCCTGGAAGATGTACTTATGATCCTCTGTTTTACTATACAATGATCTGTGTGAGTTTATACACCTTGTCAGGAACTGGGCTTTCTATACCTTTTTGAATTGAACAATAGTGGAGCTTGACAACATGTTATAGACAAAGGTTTTACTGAGGCAGTGGGAAAGATGAGCAATGACGTAGCTACATGGAAACTCACCCAATCCACAACAGCAATCACAGCATCGTTAGCAATGCCATGGTTCTGGTGGACTTCCAGGGACACTTGGTGTTGGAGTCATCTGGCCACAACTGCCAATTGTGCAAATGACTTCTGCACCCCTTGGCACTTCGTGTCACCCCTTGGCTCCATGAGTGGCACTGTGATGTGAGAGAATCCTACCTTAGATGAATAATGTGGGTGGTATCCTGCCTATGCTGCCCATGTCAGCCAGGGCAGCGTGTTGGCCGTCTGTCAGTGTGTCTGATACTGGTCAGGCCAGGGTGTCACCAGTCCAGCTGGGCTGACCCTGTTGGTCAGAGGCAGGGTGTCAGCAGCTAGGCTTTCTATACGTTAAAAGAGAGTAAGTATAAACTCTCAATTCCTTGCCAATGCTTAAGCCAGCAATTCATGAGAAGCAATGTATAACAGAGTTAGAATGGGGGTACCACCAGGTAAACTCTTCCTTAGTAATGGGAGATTATTTTGCGTTGCTTTTCAATACTTGTAAATGTTTTCCTTATTTTCTCTCGACCCTCCAAGAACAGCACTTCTTTCATTTTGCTGATACCCAGGCAAGCCCTTGATAAATCTTAGCATGTGCAGCTGACTTCCAGGGATTGAAACTGAAGCTTAGATAATTCTTGTCAATTTTCCATCTGGAAGAATGTGTTGATGTCTTTTTTCAGACCAACTGAAGGCAAGAGGTTTTCTAGGCAATGTTATAACCATGGGCCAAGTGAAGGATTCCTACCATTAAAAAAACCAAGCAAGTGTACCATAAAGGACTGTTAAAGAATCAGATTGTTTAAAAAACTGTTTCAGTGAACTTGCTTTTGATTGCAATCCTGATAGTTTTTGAGATGCAGATGTGCTCTGATACCAAATTAATAACTTTTCAAGGAAGCAGTAAGATAACACTCAATATCTTTAGATTTTTTTTTTTTTTAGATCAAGAAATAATTTGAGAGAATCTAATACAGTCCATGCAACTGCAGTGACTAATCCGATTTCTTGTGCTCCTAATGGCAACAAAACAACTGTTTTATTTGGCCTTCTGGGATTTTATCTTCACATGGACACTTCAGGTTGATAAGCTAGATGACAAATACATTGTATAGTAGCTATGCTCTTCTGGGCTGCATTCATTTATTTGAACACAAGAAGTCTAAAAGTTTGTAGTCTGAGCTTAGTGAGTAACCTTCATCTTTTCATGTCCTCTTCATATAAATAGAACGCTTCATCTCCAAAAGACACTTATCTCACTTGCTTTTATAGATCTACCTTAGGATGAAATGGAGAAAGATTTTATGAAAGAAGCTTGATCCCAAAAAAACTTTTACTGATGATCTATGACAGGTGTTTGGCACAAAAGCACTTTTAATATTCTGTGTGGGAGGCCTGAACCCAGGTTATTTTGGAGCAACTGTGTACTGTCCCTGAATCCAGTGCATAATAGCTTCCCTTACTCCAAGTTAAGAAGTTAATTCACTGACAAACTCTGGTTAAACTGATATTTAGGATTAGTTTGAAAAGAATTTAGGGTAAGCAACTTGCCATTACCCCTGCAAAACACTTGTAAAATAAAGATATGTGCAATTTTAGGAGATATAAGAAACTTGAAAAATAACAACCTCACAGTCATGATTTATAAAACCACATATATTTATTCTAAAATTGAAAGTGGGGAAAAAAAAAGCTTTCTGTATTCATTCCACCCTCACCAAGATGAAAATAATCAGGTGTTAATTTCGATCGGAGAAATGTTTTCAGTTCTGCTTCAGAAAGTATTATTAAAACTTGATGGGAGCTAATGGCAAGCACAGGCAGCAAGTATTAATAATGCTGGAGACCTAGCATAATCAAGTCGTAATAGCTGCTTCCAAAGGGATGTTTTTGTCTTCTCTGCAGGGTTCAATTTTCTGTCATAGGCAGGAGGAGAGCATCTGAGCAATAGAAGAGATCAGCCTCCCAGGCACGACAGTTGTCTGCTCCTACCTTCACATTGTGCTCCTTCCTCTTTTTCTGGTGACACATGTCAGATGAGTTAATGACGAGTACTGGGCCTCCAGTAATAAGGAAACAATTTTTTCTTTTTTTTNGATGTGTGCTTAGTGTGGCTCTGGTATGGAGTTGAGTGTAGATAATCATGCTGGGGATGAATTCACATTGCAGATAACAATTCTAAATAGATTCAGTCATCTGGGCCAGTAGTCTGAAAACCCTAATTGGTAAAAAACCCCCCAAGTTTTCAAGGGCAAGATTTTTTTTTTGTATCTAAGTACAAAAGCAGTTAGACATTTGTAACTTTCTGTTACCCTGAGGGTTTGGAAAACCTGTAGAGAAATCTGTCACTTTTCAAGCCTGTAAGAGCAGGAACAAGAAATTACTCTTATCGGGCTGGATCCAGGAGACTTACCACTTAGAAGGATGAATATTCTTGATGCTTCCTGAGGTTTATGTTCATATTTATGTGAGCACTTGCTGTCTGCTGCACAGGAGACAGTTGCCAGTTTCGTAGTCTGGATCAGATGTGAATTATGGGTACTGCCTGAGACCACTTATGAAAAGGTTATGAAAGAACATAGATGAACGAACATCCTGGATTTTGCTTAGATGGAAGATTTTTACATACTTTCAGATTGTTAACCTACATAACTCAGAGTACTGGAGAAGACTCAGTCTTGGTACCTGGAAGAATATGCATGATCCCCCATCCTCTGCGTGGATTACCTGTGCTGTTTTTTCCAGTTTCATAGCCTCTGGGAATTGCTTTAATTCTGAGGAAAAAAAGTATGGAAGTAGAGAATGATATGACAACATATAAAGAATTCCAATTAGTGGCACAAACTTTTTACTGAGCCATTTGGTCATTGTATTCCGTGGCTTATAAGAGAAGTAATTTGATTTGTCTAGTGCTTTAAGGGTTGTCCATCTTCCTCTTTTCCCCTCCCCACCCCCCCAGGAAATTGCTCTTTCAGAATGTCCATTTCCAGAGGCAGGAGTGGTATGTTAGTTTCTTTCTAAGAATAATTTTTGTAGAGGGGAAGAGGTCCCTTAAAAGGGACAGGAAGAAAGAATATTGATGTGGCAGAGTAGTACCTTAGATTAATCCTGAGTTAACAGTGTTCAGGACTCACCTGTTGGCTGTTCCAATCTGCTGCAACACCTGACAGGTTGGGAGCAGGGAGTCAGGCTTCCTAAACCCTTTATTAATTGAAAGAAGCAGAAAATCCCTGCCAAAATCAGTCTGATAATAGTATTGTCAGTTTCACTCAGGTGGGAGGCTGCTTCAGGTGTACCAAAGTAATTTGGGTAAACTGAGGATGTAGAGAAAATCTGTAAAACTGGTATAACATTCTCCTTTCCACAGCAGACTGAAAAACTCCTAAGAATGGAAGCTCCTTGCTGGCGACAAGGAGGTATTACACAAGGAGTAGCAGGGGAGTTAACGTGGATGTAGGGCACAGGCACTCAGTTGGTTAGACAGATATTCATAAGTGAAAGAGATAAAAGGGTAAAAATAAAAAGTGATATAGTGTTTCAATCTTTGGCCAAGTTTCTGTATTGTCCTTTACTTGTGCATTTGAGCCAGTGTCTAGGCGTGTCACTGAAAAACAGGAAATAAACTCTCCAACCAATTTACTAGGTTAGAAAGTCAACATTACTTTATTAGCAGGACTGGATGCAGGGGGAGTTCTCCTCAAAGCATGCATACCCGGTAACCTAATAGACCAGGTTATATTCCTCAAATTAATACATATTCATTGCATTTCCTGAATATATGCATGTATGCAAATTATCTCCATGGATTTATTGGCTATGGTTCTGGGTCTTCTGATGAATCTTATCTCCTTGAGAGTATGTCAAATATGTGGTCAGGGCATAATGTACTTCTCTTACCATTCTTTGTTCTGACACAAAATCCTTGTTCTCAAAACTAAGATATCTGCTAGCACATATTAATCACTAATATAAATAAATAAGGAAGCATTAGCTGGCACAAGACTTATTAGTCTTATTAGTCGGAGATTTAGGGAGTTAACACAAGGCCACATTAATCTCTGGTATTTGTACTAATCACTGTATGGTACAAAACTAAGGATTAACCACGAATACAGGGATCATACACTATTGTGCTAAAGTTAAAAGAATTTTCCAGCATCTTCCCCCAGTGCTGCATAGACTTCTTCTTAAAGAAATATAACTGGTTTGGTAACAGGTGTAGATCTGCCAAGTGGAATTTCTTCATTCCCAGCTTCTATTCTTCACTTTGTGGCTTGAAACACACCTGAGGCTATTACCCTACTCATCAGATCTAACTGAAAGTTGAGAAGTTTTATTTCCAACAGATTTGGTGGTTCAGTGCTGCATGTTGGAAGAGTTTTTTTTGGTTTTTTTTTAAGTAACAAAACGGGGATTTGTAACTTCAATCAAGATGCAAATCACTGAAAAAAAATCACACATTTCAACTTATTAGGGATTTCCAAACAATCTGATACTTCAACCATAATTGTTTGCTGTAGAAAAGATAATATCTATCAGTATCAATGATAAAATTTAAAGAAGGGGGGGAGTCACATTCTGTGGTAATGTTTCTTTAAGCAGTCATGCTTAAAAGCAGATGCTGACAAACAGGATGGTGTGATGGGAAAACAGGGTGGCTTGGAATAAATTTCCCCCATTCCAGAAGTTCTACCATTTTGACCAGCAGTCCCCCAGCATTTTTATTCTTTCTTCCTTTTTTCCCCCCTCTAACAAACCATGTATATGTAATAACTCTCATGGGTATTAATTGTTCATGCTTTTGTAACTTTCTAGCTGGCAAATGCTTCATTATCACCTCAGCAGCATTGTGAACCAGCAGGATACCAGCCGTTAGCGTGTAGTGTAAAGGAGTAGCTGCTGTTATACTGAAATCTCACAGAAACCTAATAACATGGAGGGTGCTCTGCTGTAAGTCAAAGTCTCTGATCAGTGATATCCAGTGCTTCTTTAGAAATTTATGTTTTCATTTCGGTTCCATCGAGACATTTAGAAACACACAAGATTGTGCTAAACAGCATTTACCAGGGACAGAAGGACTTGAGTTCAGTACCTTTTCAGGGATTGCAATGAATGTCTTTATAAGTGCTGATTGCTCTCTGCTGTCTTTTTCCTTCCTACACATTTCTCTCCTTTGTTATTGCTTTTATTAATAATAGTATTTTACTTCTAATTTAGAATTAACATTTTAATTTGCTGTTTATATCAACTAGTCTTGTACTGTCTCAGAGAATTTATACTTACTCACATAGTTTGGTTGTAGATATCTTAATGCAGAAAATGACAAAATCACTTTGAAGCACCTCTTTCCTTCTTCAATTTAAAATGCCTCAAGAAAAGTATTAGCTCTTTTAGTTGGGTAGTTCATCTTTATAAGGCTGCTATGCCAATGTATCTCTCTCTAACATCTGGGACTCTTGATAGTAATGTGAGGCTTGAAAAGAGAGTGGCTGAATGGTGCTGTGCTTGTACAGTCTCTAAAAGCAGGTGTTATAAGTGCAGCCTGTCCCAACAGTCACCTTTAGTTCCCATACTGTGCTTCCCCTTTGGGAAGGCTGGCTAGCAGAGAGAAGAGTGCAGGAGTTGGCTGGGATTCCTTTGCCCTCAGTTTTGGATTGCTGGTGAAAGCCTCTTGCCTGTGGAGTGACCATCTGTGACTCTTTGGAGTGGCTGAGTATTGGCAGAGGTTTATCTCCCTATCTCGTCTGTGAAGGCAAGTTGGCCCAGAATAGGCTTTCTGTGCATTTGTAGCAGGGTGGGCTGTGTTGTTCCATGGCCAAGTTCAGAGTCCTTGGTGGGTGTGTACTTGTGTGCTTGTGGGAGTCTGAGGGGAGGGAGGAAGGTGGTGCTTCTGCTGGGCATTGTGTGCTCTGTAAATGCACGTATCAGTATAGGAATCTCTCACTAATGTTCCTGCACTGTGTGCATCTGGGAAGCAGGTAGACTTCTCCAATATAGTAGTAAAGGCAGTGGGTATCACTGCTAGGCATCTTCCCCTGAGGTAGCAAGACATCTCTGGCTGTGATTAGAAATTCTGAGTTTTCAAGGTTGGCTTGCAGATAAATGAGTCAACTAGGCCTCTAGTTGACTTGTAGTTGAGGTAGTTGGATAGGTTTCAAAGGTGTTCTTGCTATTCTTGGTGGCAGATAAGGAGTCTTCTGATAGTGTATTTTCTCCTTATGCGCTGGTACTGTCCTGTCTCTGTGCAGTGCAGAGATGGGGAACTCTGGGTGTGTGCTGTGAAGGGTCTTTCGAAGTGCTCACTGTCTGCACTGCTCACTGATTGCTATCAATAACCTTCCCTGCCACTCCTCTTCGTTGTGTGTACTCCATTTGCGGTTCTGTACAGTGGAAAGCTGTTTCTTCTGCACTCAAATCTAGTTTGACCTTTGTGGCAGAGGGCTGAAGCAATCAACTTACAATATAGGACATAATTGTATACTCTGAATTGGCCAGATACACAACAGGCTCAGTCCTTACTGAACTGCCTTATACATCTTTTTTTCCTTACTACCTAGAGCAACCACTGTTATTTCATCACGGATAGTGCATTCTGATTATGTGCTCTCTCACCAGAACTGAAGAGCAGCACAGTTTCCATTGTATGGGTGACAGAGGTCAGTTGACATTTTGATAATGGAGTTGAGAAGCCTCTACTTGCCTGGCAGCATACTGGAGTATGACCTTTAAAAGTTGAATGGGTTGGTTTTTTCTAGGCTTTGTTTAGTAAAAATCACTAATAACTGGTCTGTGGAATATTTCTCATTAGGTGCTTGAAGACGCTAAAAGTTGAGATAGCACTGAGAAGATGCAAAAGAAATAGAGACTGCAGGGTAATGGAGGAGGAGAGAGTCCAGCAGCTGGTGACGAAGATGATGAGGGGACTGGAGCATCCCTTTTACAAGGAAAGGCAGAGGGAGCCGGGCCTGTTCAGCCTTGAGAAGAGGACATAAAGAGGGGCCCTCATCAAAGTCTACAAGTATCTGAAGGGAGCGTGCCAAGGGGATGGGGCCCGGCCTTTCTCAGTGGTGCCAAGTAATGTCACGAGAGGCAAGAGGCAAAAAGTGATGATCAGGAAGTTCCACCTGAAGGAAGAACTTTACTGTGTGGGTGACTGAGCACTGGAACAGATTGCCCAGAGAGGTTGTGGAGTCTCCCTCACTGGAGATATTCAAGAACTGTCTGGACATAATCCTGTGCCTTGTGCTCTGGAATGCCCTAGGTTGGACCAGATGACCCACTGTGGTCCCTTCCAACCTGACCCATTTTGTGGTTCTGTGATGTGGTGGCACATCCCCTCCCCATCACCTCTTCAGGCTGCTAGGATCTCAGAAATGCTCGTTAGGCCTCAGCGTTGACGAACAGGACCTGGGCTCAGCTCCTCTTAAGTTGATCAGAAACACTGTGCTCCCATGAACCTATGCTGTCTGATGAGCTCCTGTTTTTTAACAAACAGCCTTGGAAAATTATTTTTCTTGCCTGAATAACAACCCAAGTGGAACACTAGTTTTGTTACTGAACTTTCTTTGAAAGTTACCAACCTGAATTGCAGTCAGGATGGAAAATTACCATGACCAAAGTTAACTCTCTCGTGACTCTATGAACAGCAGTCCTAAGTGAGACCATTTGAGCTCTCCTAGTTGGCAATGGGCTGTTACCAGAAAGCTCCCTCTGAGTGGGGCCTTGTATTGATTGGGGTAAATGAGGTCATAAGTGATGCATGATGTTAAAAGTACTTAATGAATTTAATGCTAAACAGTGTGTCAAGTTGACAAACTGTCAGCTTGAAACTAATAAGCTTAGATAGGATAGAAATCAGACTCTTAATATATTTTTGTAAAAGATTTTATTTTACACAATCCTTATTAATGGAGTAGTAGAAACCTGATCCCAGTAGGCTGATTTAGCTCTCTTGAAGTAAATGTATGCAATCTCAGTACATCAGGAACAATTCAAGCAACTTGGGCAGCACCTGGAGCTCCAGGGGCCTTCTGACAGAAAAGTGGGTCAGCCAGGAGGTAAGGAAGTGATATGAAAAAGATGTATAACCTTAGATGAAGGAATGCTGTCTATATTAGTAAACAACAGTATGAGCATTGGGCACTGCGTTGTGATCATCCAGACTATGAGGTTGACATGAGGGAGTTCTTAGAGACTGCAGTATAGCTGCACACAGTCCCCAGGGATGGAAATGCAACATATTGATGGCAGTTTCCAAGAAAAGTCATAATGAATATACCTTTTTGCACCTGTAACATACAAAGATTCATGTAGAATTTTGTATTGCTAGGATCTCAAAAGAGGCTTCTTGTTAAATCGCTACTCAGCTTCCTCAGTGGTTGCAGGAGTGGAGGTCTTTGTCAAGCTCTGCTGTTCCTCTTTCCCAGCCACTGCTACCGTGACACAGAAAGGGCAGCACACCAGCAGAAGGCTATTAAACATCGTACATAGATACAGTATCTTACAGTAGCAAAACAACTGGAGAGTTGCCACTTGGAAAATTTTCTGAAAATTGATACTGTGCCAGAAGCTGCCTTTTACTATGCTAAACATTGTTTTTTTCACATTCTTTCTGGACTGCTTGCTGCTCCTCATTAAGCTAATTAATTGTGGTCAGTCAGTATGGCATGATAGATGCAGTGGTATGAGCCCTTGTGTTTAAATCATGCTTCTTGTCACACTTATGAATTCAGAAATGGTTCTCTAATGCTTCTCTGGCCAAGTTGCATTTCATGAGGACCCTTTTTTTTCCCGTATGGGTTGCTATTTTTGTTTTAAATGAGATTACAGGATGCTATGTGCCCCCCACATGCTTATCATGCACAGCTGAGAAGAGACAGTAAGACAAAGACTCCTCTGGTAAAAACAAGCCATCTCAGCCAGCTTTGACTTCCAGAGCAATGTATTACATTTGGGTCTTGGTTTTTTTCTCTGACTTAGCCTGCATTAGAAAGTTTGAGTGAATGTAAGGAGTGCACGATAAATCTTTGAAGAGAATCAACTTTACCTTACTTTGGTAAGGTATTGATGATCTGATTCTGGAGCAAGACCTGCATGTCTTAATACATGTAGGAATTTAAAATGGCCCAAGCCTGCATAATTGGCTGATGGCTATAAAAAGGTATGTTTTAGGCAATTCCTTCTTTTGCAACTGCATTGACTATCGAAGATAAAGTTTGCAATTGTGTGGGTGAAGAAATCAGAAATATTTACTGTGTCTTCTGGTAGATTGTGTGCTCATGTGCTCGAATCCAATTCTTTCATTGTCAGCTCTAGTTGTCAGGCTGAACATTCAAGAAGCAATGTCCTCTAATACAGTGTTGCAAGCATGTTCGTCAGAATCCCTTGAAGTACAATTTGAGATACAGCTGACAAGGAGTCAAAGAGTGCCTTTCTGTTACATCTGGAGCCTCCTTTACTTGGCACAGCTTCCTGGGGATCACAGTCTGATATCCAAAATGATGTCTGATACAGATGGGAAGATGCTTCGTATTTGTTACTCCAGCAGAGAAAGTTAACATCTGCCATGAATAAATCCAGAGCATTTGTTGTTTTGTTGGTGCTGCTGTTTTTGCCTCCTGTTGGCATTATCTGAGATAGTAAATAATAATGTCCACTGTTTCAGTATTACTGCTATCATCTACTGCCTGTTGAATGGCAGCAGCTTGTTGCTGAAAAGACAGTTGCAGATCATTCATGATCATATGGACAGTGAGCAGGGTGTCACCTTTTGTAATCTTCCTGTGCTCTTCATTTGTCATGCTGAGAGATGAGCGTGACAGTGCAATGATATGAGCTACCTCTTATACCAGAAGGTGCCATGTGGTGCACTAATTTGCTCTCAGGGAAAATTGTTCAAGGCATATATTCTCTGTGGCATTTTCATGGTCACTGTGTTCCAGTGCACAGTTACCGTGATTTAAATGTTGTAGTCTTTTCAAGTACTGCGATTGCATTCAGCTGCATAAAATGCCCTTAACAAGCACTCTTGATTGTACTGTAGTGCCAGGTGTTAGTACTAGCTAATACATGTATCCTTTGAGGCTGTAAAAATCAGAAACTTACCTTGTTGTTTAAGGAAACATGTTTAAGTATTTACTTGATAAGGAACATTATTGTACCTGACAATATTTTAATCCAAAAAAATGTTACCAAAACTAAAATGTGAAGACTAAACTGTATGCCTTGTAGCTATCAAGTAAGTCAGGTTTGATACTAGCCCTAGGCTGGAGTTATATTACTGTTTATGGAAGGAAAAATCAGCTAAATTCAATAAAGTTTTCAAAAGGTAAGAAAGACAAGCTTGCCTTGGAATAAGTCAGCTACCCTTAGTTTGGAAAAGTTCTGATTACATTACGAGTGAAGGATAAAACCTCCACAAGCCCAGAACATTTTCTGCAACTCCAACCCTACTGAAACTCCAAAAAGAATTAACATCAAGGATGTGTGATTACGTGTTCAAAACTTGCTATGCTTTTGGCAAAGCAAATGTATTCTAGTCTGTAACAAGCTCTACTGTGAAAAATGACAACTAGAGAAGCAAAAGAAGAATTCATTATTCAGCAAAACCCAAATTAAATTCAAGGTTGTAATCAGTTTCATCAAGTTTCTTCTAATCTAAACATAGAAAGATGCTTGTTAATGCTTTTTTTTTTTTTTCCTGATTGCATTTCTCTTATTTTGAAGCTGGTATATAGATCAAACAGCTGAACTAGAGAAACGTCTCTGGGTACAGAAAAAAGGATTTTAAAACTGTCTCTACATTAAATTATTTTAATGTTGTTAAGCTGTACAATTCAAAAATATATGTATCCTTTGCACAGCATTTTCCTAATATGTCTTAGCTCTTTATATGAATCAAACTTGTAGACATGTAAAAAACAGATTTGAAAAGTCACCCTTTCAAGGAAAATGTAGAAGTGTGTAGAAGTGTTTTGG
Organism: Edolisoma coerulescens; assembly: GCA_013397115.1. Taxonomy (NCBI): domain Eukaryota; kingdom Metazoa; phylum Chordata; class Aves; order Passeriformes; family Campephagidae; genus Edolisoma; species Edolisoma coerulescens. The sequence continues at coordinate 94,996 of VWZW01002386.1, forward strand.
TTGATATTTTCTATTGAAGTTTATCTTTGTGCTGTGTTTGTTTGGTTTTTTTTTTTTCAGGCTGGAGTCTGTTAACAAATGCAATGGTTTTCTTTTTCTTCTTCCTTTTTTGTCTAATCCTTCCAGAATGAATTTTAGCAAGATCTGGCACAAATATTACATCCAAGAAATATTTCTATTTTTACATTTTATTTGTATGGGAGATGTACGATGATTTTTCTCTAGGCATTCAGTTTTCTGTATGTCTGTACATAGTAATGAGTGCAGCAATAGAAAATTAACTCACTACAGGGTATGCATGTAAGCTATTAGATTTTTTTGTATTTTTTTACCATGGAAGCAATTTTACTTTGCTCTATCATTGCACATTGCAGATACCTTCTCTACTTCCTTGAACAAATTTTATTTTGTGTATGTTTTGCAGTTATAGTAAAAATATGTTGCAATACAAAGTATTCTACATTCAGTAATATGTTTAGAAAAAAGACACCATCACTTTTGTGGCCCTCATATTCAGGGTCAGTTTCTATGAATGTCACATATGAAAAGATTTTTGATGGTTTTTTTCTATCAGCCTAGCTGCCAAACACTGCACTTACATCTGGAGAAGTTACAAAGGCTCGCCCTCCTGTGTTCTGCAATTATTTAGCTTACTTCCTGGTGTTCTTCTACCATGCTGGCTTGTTTAGTTGAGTGCATAAAGTGCTATTATGACATTGAAAGTCCCTTCACATGATTCTATCAGAAGCAGATTCAAGTATCAAAACATACAACAGGTTGAAAAATGCAAGGTGTTGGGGCAAAAGTACTATAAAGATGAAAAAAAAGCACTTTTTACCCTGGTTTTGTTTTTTCAAGTAAAGCTACCTCATTTAAAATCCTGATAAGTGAATAGCCTGCCTGTTCTATCCATATTGTTCCCTTTGATCACTTGTTCTCAGAAGAATGCTGCTACATACTTCCAATTTTTTCTATGTACTAGATTAAAGATAGTCTTTCCTGTCTGAAAACTATACTAGCTCCATACATTCTATGGGAAACTAAAATGAGTGTTTATGAAATAATGTTCACTTAAGCATCTGGTTTTGTGTAATTTGTGTTATTAAGCATTCCAAATTAGTTTACTACTCCAGTGAAACTACTAAAAAAAAAAGTGTTACAAGTAATCCCCTTGCTTAAGTTTTCAATGTGAAAAACCCTCAAACTTCTAAAAGAGAGGGGAGCCTTTATTTGCCGAAGAGTCTGATTTACTTTGAGAGTTATTTTATAGTTTGGAAGTTAATTGTATTACATTATCAAGTTATTTTAGCTTTGAGTCTGTTTTAGAAGAAGAACAAGAGATACAGAAGGCAAGAGGACAGTTAAAGATTTAACAGCAAACTATTGTCAAAAACTGTTCACTCATGCTGAAAATAACTACTTTGTTTTGAAGTTTGTGATCAATACTATCCTATGTATCTTGTAGTTGGCCCCACAACAAGTTTCTCTTCCACTGACATTATCTCTTAATTATAACAGAAAGAAGAAGATGGGCTAACAGGCACATTTTAAGTGATTGAGTTCTTTTTCTTGAAAGTTTTATTCTAGATAAATGAAAGCTATTAGTTTGTTTCAGGAATAATTACACATCAGGGACAGAAGAATTTGTAGCAGTCTGTCACTAATCCTTTGTCTCAGAATCAAAAAAATGTCACCAGAACCTGTGTAATGAACTGCCATAGCAAGGATGCAGTCACAGGAAGAGAGAATAGAATCTGAGAAGATTTTTGGCACTACATCTTGAACTAACCCTATTTGTGTGGACATTTGATTAAGATTGTGATTTCCATCTTTCACCATGGCATGACAGAAAATACTCTGTTTCTGTGCCCATGGTAGTAATTTCAGTAGTACTTAGATCCCAGTTCTACTGTCCTGACATGTCCAAAATAACTGGGAGGTATTCCAGTCACTATTGCCACCACAGCAAAGCCTAGGCAATGCTCGTGCGGTGTTCCCTACCTCAGATGCATTTTTCAGGTTGAAGATCGTTTGATTTTTACATGGAAGCTTTTGATATCGATGCTTAATGATCAGATTTATGTAATTTTTTTCCCCTTGAATACATCTTAGGAGTTCTTACCAGGCTGCTATTTTGCTATCCATTGGACAGTCTCCAGAGGATTCCTGTGCACGTAGGCCAGCACCTGGAATTTAGCTGAATGCAAATTTAGTGATTATAAATTATGAGTGATTATAAATTAGATATTTGCCACCTTCTCTTGAAGGCCTGTAGGAAGGATTTTGAGATGAAGCAGAAGCTTAGATCGATGAACTGATAGTGTCATTTTTGCACTTGTGTGTGCTTTAGCAATGGATCTGTCATTTCTCACTGAAGAAAAAAGGATGCAGTCCTATAGACAGTGGCAAACTGAACTATTAACAACCAACTGACAATATTAACTGACGATTAACAACCAGCTCTGACATGCTTGCTGTAGGAGTCTCCAAAACTGTGACTGATCTGGTGCACCTGGTCTGGGTAAAGAATAACCCTAATATAATACCTGGATTTCAGATACTACTATACCCAGTTGAACCAGGGCAGTTGTTGGCTCCATTTACCAAATAATTGTCTACTGTCTACTAAATTGTCCATTTACCAAATAATTGTCTACTGAGGAGTTTTCCAGAATATGCAAACAGAAGATGGCTTTTTCCCTGAGCTCCACCTGGCTATTTTCCTGCCTGCAAGCTGAATCTCTGCCGTTCTCTTCCTTGCTTTCCTTTGCACGAACATTCTCACGGGATGTGTTCATACACCAGTGGGTGACTAGCTGTGGTCTTGAGGACAGGGTAAATAAGAAGCATCTACAGAGAACATTTCACCACTGGGTTGCAGCAGGACACCTTATACAAACAGTACAGCTGCTCTCCCTGGGTGCTGTACCAGGGATACTGCAAACCACTGATCCAAATTCTCCCCAGATATAATAGGTAATATTAATAGTTTACAATGCTCAGGCAGGCAGATAAAAAAAAAAACCAAACCCAAAACTGTCCATGATAGGGAAAGACATCTGTTCCTCTTTGCTAGTAGCAGTTTCTCCCAGAACACCTAAGTATTCAAATAAGTACAAAAGTAGGTTTTCTTCAGTGGCTTCTGAGCTTCATTGAAGTGGTACTAAATTAAAAGAAAGGTGGATTTTTTGAAAGAGGAGAACCTAATATGAATAATATCCTTCAGATAATCCAGTAGGCAGACTGAAACAAAGGGAATTATTTCATCAGTTAGTCTACAGTAGGATGAACTGCTGAAAGTAAAATGTCCAGTGTTGTATATCAAACCCCACAATTTTCTCAGTGTAGAAAATTATTCTAAAATTAAATTCATTCTTGAGAACTTAATGCATCTCTATGAGGAAACTTGAATGACTCTGGAAGGAATGTTACTAAAAATCAATGCAAGTCATTGCTGATTGCAGTGTATTTCACATCATGTAGCCATTATGTCTCTTACGTTTCCATCTGTTGTTTGTTTAATGTGTCCTGTTGTGTTGGTGCTAAGAGATTAGCAGGTTAACTAAAATGTTAATTGGAGTTTTAGCAGAGCTCAGAGAAAAAGTGGAAGCAGAGTGTCTGAATATTAGAAGCCTATTATCAAAAATTTACTAATGCTGAAGGAAGCATTGATTGCCTGTAGCTTGCAAAGTGTTTTGATTAGACAGACGACACAAGCATCCATCACCGACAAAAAGGGCAGCTAGACATTTCATCTGCCATTTGCATCTGCCAAACTTCCTCACCTATTCAGAGAAGACATATAGTGCAGAAACATTCTGCTGCCAAATAGCAGTAATAACCCTACACATCCTTCTGTGGTGTGGGCTAGAATGGGGACCCAGAGAACTGCAGGCCTGTCAGTCTGTCCTCTTCATGGAGCAAATCACCATGAGTGCCATCATGCAGCACATACGGGACAACCAGAGCATCAGGCCCAGCTAGCAAGGGTTTGCAAAAGGTCCTGCTTGACCAGCCTGCTCTCCTTCTATGACAAAGTGACATGCTTAGTGGATGAGGGAAAGGCTGTGGATGTCTGTCTGAACCTTAGTAAGGCCTTTGTTACTGTCTCCCACCTCATTCTCCTGGAGAAACTGGCTGCTTATGGCTTGGACAGGTGCACTCTTCACTGGGTAAAACCTGGCTGGATGGCTAAGCCCCTAGTGTGCTGGTGGAGAGAGGGTAATATCCAGCTGGGAGCCAGTCCCAAGAAGTGTTCTTCTGCATTCAGTATTTGGGCCAGGCCTGTTTCACATCGTTATCGATCATCTGGACGAGAGGATTGAGTGCAGCCTCAGTCAGTTTGCAGATGACACCAAGTGTGTGGGAGTGGTGATCTTCTGGAGGGTAGGAAGACTCTGCAGAGGGATCTGGACAGGCTGGATCGATGAGCCAAGGCCAAATGTATGAGGTTCTACAATACGAAGTGCCAGGTCCTGCCCTTGGATCACAGTGGACCCCTGCGGTGCTACAGGCTGGGGGCAGAGTNAAGCCCATAGTGTGCTGGTGAAGAGAGTGTAATATCCAGCTGGGAGCCAGTCCCAAGAAGTGTTCTTCTGCATTCAGTATTTGGGCCAGGCCTGTTTCACATCGTTATCGATCATCTGGACGAGAGGATTGAGTGCAGCCTCAGTCAGTTTGCAGATGACACCAAGTGTGTGGGAGTGTTGATCTTCTGGAGGGTAGGAAGACTCTGCNCCTGTGTTCTGTTCTGGGCTCATCACTAGAAGAAAGACATTGAGGTGCTAGAGTGTGTCCAGAGAAGGGCAGTGGAGCTGGTGAAGGGTCTGGAGCACAAGTCCTATGAAGAGCTGCTGATGGAGCTGGGGTTGTTTAATCTGGAGAAATGGAGGCCCAGGGAGACTGTATTACTCCCTGCAACTACCTGAAACAAGTTACAAGCAATAGGATAAGAAGAAACAATCTCAAGTTGCACAAGGGGAGGTGTAGATTTGATAGTAGGAAAAATTTTTCACTGAAAGGGTTATCAAGCACTGGAACAGGCTGCTCAGGGAAGTGGTGCAGTCACCATGTATTTAAAAGACATGTAGATGTGGCTCTTAGGGATATGGTTGTACTCAATGAACTTAAAGATCTTTTCCAACCTAAGCAATTTTATCATACTATGATTCTGTGATTTTGTTTTGTCCTTCTATAATTGATTTTTTGTAGCTAAGGACAAAGAGAAGCCCTAAAATGAACGAACCTCAAAATATCATCTGTGGTTGGCAGCTGTAAGGAGCTCTGGGAGAAATGGAGAATGGACCTGGGCTATTGATGGAACCACAGAAAAGAATAATGTGATATACGCTCAGCAAACATGATTCATGTCTACGCTGCCTTCTTTTTCAGTAGCTCTTGTGAGGTAATTTTTTTCCTGATTTCTAACCCACTGCAAAATTGTCCTTTTTACATCTATGTGGTTCATTCAAGGAGCAGTGACCATTAACAGCTGTGATTTATCAAAACATGAAAGTACATCTGCTATAAGAAGAACGTGAGCTAATTGATGTAAAATTTAAGAAGAAAATAGTCACTTAGGGACTGCAGGGAATGCACTTTATGAGAAGGTAGAATCATAGTTCTGCTTTGATTTAGGTCCCTGTCTTTGCCAAATTTGCCTTTGATTTTTTGAAGTGAGGTCATACAAAAGTCTAGTTTGCATTTTAACTGATGCTATGCTTTTCTTGCTGCAAAATTTCAAAGACAAGAATATAACGCCCCCTTTACTTTTAACGAAACCAGCAGCTTCTTCTTTTACCTTGGTTATTTCCATTCCTTCCTTGCAAAACATCTTGAAAGAAGTAATTGACATTATTGACCAATACGTTATTTTGTAAGTATTCCAAGGGAATGGAAGGAGAATTGGGAATTTTTAGGAGTACAAGTTGCACATGAAATTTCTAGATGCAAATAATGTTTCTTTAGTAACAAATGGAAGCAACTGGAGATAGTTCCATTTGTTTGCTGTTATGAATTTGGCAATTATTCCCCCTATATTTTCCTCTGTTGCAATTAAGCCTCCTTTTGTTGTGGCTCACATTTTCTAGTTCCCTGAACTGTGTTTTCCATTGCATAGTGATTCATGTGAGGCCTTGAAAAGGTTGGGGAGGGTGGAAATGATACATCACCTGTCCTGCTTGGCCTTGGCTAGGGTTTGCATTTTCCAGACCAGCTGCTATTTGATTATATTCATCATGTCCTACACTCTAATCCAGAAGAGAGACCTCTCTTTTAATTATGTTAATAATGTGAATCATGCAAAATGACTGTTTTTATGCTCAGGATATTTGCGATAGACACTCCTTTACATCCTGTGTTCATTTGGGAAAGGGAGGGAGTAGCACTCACAGACTGAAGCTTCTGTATTCCTGGGTGCCCAAAGAGGTTCCTTACTCCCAGAGCAGGATGAGAAGATGCCTTAGCACACTTTCCATTTGCTGCCTCTCATCTAATAAATACCACTATACTTCTTCAGTTCCTAACCAGATACATTCTGTCTAACAAGTCTAAAATTTTACTGAAAAAATAAATAAAACCTTTACTTTAGACTCCTATATCTGTATTGCTACATTTATTTTAACATTAGAAAAAGGCAGGGTGAAGGTCTGAAAAACAGTAATGACAGTGGTTAGCAGATTAGGGTGTTAAAAGATCTGTGAAGAATCTCTTAATTGAGAGATGGAGAGGAGATGAATAACAAGATATTACTGAAATAGTCTAGTTAAAACCTCCTCCTGGCATCACATCCTGCTGTCACTGATGTCCCATGGTTTAATCAGGTCTGGAATGGTGTTAGAAGTGTGTTGGTTTCTCTTTGCTGTGCTGAAACCATGTTCAGCTCTATACTCTGAAAAAAAAAAAATTAAACAACTGAAATCTGTTCTTCTGTAAGCATCTCTATTTCTCTGCTAATCAGGGTAATGTTGGCTAGCAAAGTAAGGAGAGATGAAAGCTTAGATCTGCAATGTTACATGGTAGTGGTAGGCATAAAATAGAAATGATACAGAGAAAACTTTATGTACAGCTAGAGAAGGGAGGGGTGACTAAGGCTGAGCAGATACGGGGATTTTCCTATTTTCTTCCTGCAGACTGTGGGAGAGGAGACCTGGAGCCAGAGTGGGGTTCTGGCCTGATCTGTGCAATGTGACAGGTTGGGTCGTACAGTCTAATCCATGATCTCTCCCTGGACGCAGTGCCCATGGTAAAAATCAGTCTCAACAACTATAGATTTTATGTGTGGATCCAAGACACTTCTAAACATTTTCATGACTCTAAAGTCACACTAAATCATTACATCAAAAATTAGATTCAGGGTAACTTTAATGTTCGTTAGCATGCTTTTCTTTCTTTATTGATCTGCAGCTCCACATTACACCTGAACTTACTGTGTATGACTATTTTGCACATCAGACACTGTGTCTTTGTTCTCTCTGTTACCCCAAAGCTATTTTTGTCTGCCTTCAGGTTTGCATTTCTTTAACTGACCATGGTTGATTTTTTCATAACTGTGGGCCCTCCAGTGCCAAGTCTGTGCCCTACCTCTTATTGCCCCATGCCCATAGTCCCCTGTACCACATCTGGTGCCTCCACTTCTGAAAGCCTGTGCAGTCACCTCAGGCTTGTAGTTCTTGCCTTATGCCATATGTCATACCCGCGCTGCATAAAAAGAAGCATGGCCACCAGGTTAAGCAGTGTGATTCTCTACTCTGTTCTCAGGAGACCCCATCTGGAGTGCTGCGTCCAGCCCAAGAAAGCCTAGGACCCATTAGAGCAGTTCCAGAGGAAGGTACCAAAAATAATCAGAGGGCTGTGACATCTCTCATGCGAGGAAAGGCTGAAAGAGTTGGAGAAGAGAAGGCTCTGGGGAGACCTTATTGTGATCTTTCACTATATGAAGCATGCTTATTAGAAAGATGAGACTTTTTTTAGAGGGGTACATTTTGAGTGGATACAAGGAAGAATTTTTTTAATGCGAGGTTGGTGAGACACTGAAACACGTTGCCCAGAGAAGGTGTTGATGCCCCATCCCTGGAGGTGTTTGAGGCCAGGCTGGATGGGGCTTTGAGTAACTTGATCTATTGGAAGGTGTCCCTGCCCGTGGCAGGAAGGTTGGAACTTTAAGGTCCCTCCCAACCTAAATGTTTCTATGACTCTGTTATATTAGTCATAAGTATCTAATTCTATATAGGATTAGTCATAATTATCTAATTCTATATAGGATGAGTCATTTTCACTTCTATGCATTTCGAACTACGGTTGTACTCTGCACAGATAAACAAAAATAAAACACATTACATACTGACAATTGGGCAGCTAAAGAAATTCCAGTCACAGCTAAACCATGTAGACCAAAGTTCACACAAATCAGACTGGATACACCTCAGTTCTGAGGCTTTGAAAACTCCATACAAAGCTTATATCCTGTTACTAGCAGTGGCAATACCACTGCCAGAGTTACAGCTCTGCACAAAAATTAGGAGCTGTTTGACAGCTTGTCTTAGAAGTCATAAGATAAAACTAAGTTTGTGAAAAGTGACTCCTGAAATGTGTTAATGTTCCCACAAGGTCCATAGCTCCTCTGTGGCTTTTTACTCTGGAGTGTTTTCTGAGTATTTTCACAGGCATCAGTGGTGCAAGCAATAAGAGTTATGACATTGTAAGTGGTTGATGAAATAAAATCCAGTCTTAAACGTGGCTGAGATATTCTCACAGAGTTTCACCACCTCACTTCCCAACCTGAGGCATACCCTGTCAGCTATGATTCAGGTTTAAAACCAGCCATATATGTGAGGTCCACAGCTCCATTTAAATTCTGAAGTAACAAAAAACTGATTTTTATGACAGGAGTGTTTTCTTCACTTAATAATAGCAGCAGTCAATTTATATCTAAAAGGCTATTTGTGTTTTTAGGTCTATTTCTGTTTTTACTTCCTTTTTTTTTCTTTCTAAACAGGAATATCCTGTAACTCCTATATGAAAGTAAACAGCCCACACAGTATTTCCATTTCTTAAACACTTGATTTAGATTTATAATATAGTATTTCCCTCTCTCTCTTCCCTGAACACTTTTAATTGTCTAAGGAGATGGTGAAGACAGAGCTGGTATGCCAGGCGTTCCAGCAACTTTTCTGTCCTATTTGGAGAGATGGAAAAGTGGTTCTTTTAGGATTTTTATGCCACTGGTAGTCCCACGCTCACTGAGAAGTTGATTTTCTGTATTTTTAGTACATTGAGATCATGATATTAAAGGGTTTGTTTGTCAAAAATTACTGCAGTCTCAGAAATTTATGAATAATTCTGTGCTGTCTTTATCAAAAGCACCTTGACCCAAACTATACATTTGTCAGCAATTTTTCCCTTTTATACATGATAAAAATTGAAGTGGAATGTGAAGCAGTTGCTAAATAGTTTACCTGGTAGAGAATGAGGAAGCTGATGGTGTTTGGGATATTGAGTCTGGGTGTTTCAGAATAACTTGCTGCTGAGAGCTGGGGAGTTGGGAACCAGGGGAACAACAGCATGATTATAGAGCAACTTTGGTCAAGTGAAATTTTCATTTTACCAGTGTTGTTTTGTTCTGGTTGATTGAAACATTGTGCAAATTTACATCCAAAATTCAAAACATGAGACAAAGGTCAATTGAAACCTAAATTTTATCTGTATAACTTGGAGTTTAAATAACAGTAAACAGAAAATTCAACAATAAAACTGCCAGATTTCCAAGACAACATGTAATGATCTTTTAGTTTTTAAACAGAAAATCCAGCAGTTAAGTCCCACTCTATTACTAAAAAGTTGTCCAAATCAAGCATAACAAATGATATTACTCTAAATACCTAAACCATGCGTATTGAAAAAAAATTAACCTACAGTAGTGTTGATATACCCACACTTGTACTATATCTCTCAAGCTGGTAGGTATTTTTTGTGGTAGCCTCGTTTCCCTAGTTGTATGAAATATGCATCAGGATACTTCTTCAGATTCTTAGTCTCTTTGAAATGTCTTTCCCTTTGTTTCGCAGTCAATGTGCACAACAAAGCAGGCAGTCATTCAGAGGGCATTATGGACATTCCAGTTGTTCCTGTGGCTTAAGGCTTTGTTTTGTATTTAAATTACCTGTACTTCTTGGCTATGAGGTGCTGCTTAATAAGTCAAGGAAGCAAGTTTTAGGTCACATAACATAGTCCCACAAATTCCGTTGCTTTAGAATGATAGTGCAATGTCACAGTCTGAAGGTGAAATAGATGTATTTTGCCTTACTAACCAATTGAAGGGAAAAGAGAGGCTAAGACTATGACCAAGGCTGTCCATGATTTACACAGTACACAGTGTTACTTACTGTAATAACCTTTGACCAGAAAACTGATGGCACTCATGGCAAAAGATCTATGTCATTGCAAGTGCACATAGGCATAGCTAAGATAACATTGTTTGTAAATGGCTGGACAAAAAATTTTGTAGTCCACAAAGTACAAAGTAGTTCAAAAAGTTTGCAATACAAAAGTAAGCAGTCCTCCATCAAAGCTTCTGTTAACCTGTTGGTTTTTTTTTTTAACACTGTTGACACTGTCATAATTTTTTTCAAGAAGCAATAGGTTTAAATGGCTCAACATAATCCTTTCATAATTCTCAGGCACTCCTTTTTTCTCAAGAAGGAGAGGAACGGGGAAATTAGGAATTGAGACTGAAAAGTCTGTTCCATGGAGATGGAGTATGATTTCTGTATTCCCAAAACTTTTGAAAGGAATTTTTGACTAGCAGCCATGACGTACATTCTCAAAGTAGTGAGTAAGATAGCTTCTAATTTACTCTTGTCCTTAGGCACTGATTTTGATCACTGAATTCTGGCTTGAGAGCAAAAGAAAGATACAAGATTTTATTTTGAATATGGTCTTCTGATTTCAGGTGTGAAATGAGAACCCACTTTCAGTTAATGCATAGATGAAGTTCTTCACGTGGTAATGGCATGCTCTGCAAAGATTTAGCCCTGAAATACTGTAAGCAACCAGTTCTGTAGCCCTGATGTGTCTTTATGCATCACTCTTAATTTTGGGTTTGTTCTGAGAGCTAATTCTCTAGATAGGTACATATCTGTCCGTATAGACCTGTTACATATTCTGTGGGATAGATATTCCTCTCCTAACATGACTAAGTGCTGCAATAGAACATCAGCTTTCAATGGAACATCACCTTTCAACTCCATTTGGACCTATCAAGTTTATGCTAAGGTCGTGCAAAACTCTTCTCTTTTTTGACATGAGTTACAAGACCTCCTTCAGTTGAAATTTTTTTGTGTGGTGGATATAGTGTTGGCTGTGTGTCCCATTTTTCTGGCCTTTGCAGGAGAACTGAAAAACTGTATACTTCTTTCTTTCCATTTGAATTGAGATGAAGATACCTTCTCTATGTCTTTAACTTACTTCTGTACAAGCTGCAGAACTTTGATCAGAGGCACTTGGAGACAAACAGATTTTGTGCTATTAAAATGAAGGTTCTGTTCATTTCCTTAGGCAGAGTTTTGGGCATTAAAGATGAGTGCATATTTTGACTCTATTCGCTATTTTGTCCATGGTACAGGGTATATATTGCATGAATATCAGTAGGCATACAAATAAGTCATAATTCAATTCTGTGTACATAACAAAAGTGTATCCAAACACTTGTTTAGAAGTGACAGTGGAAAGAGAATAAGATAAGGCATTCTCCAGAAGTTTATAATTCTTTGTCTTACTTTCAAGTCTTTAGATGAACAACTCGGAGAGATTTGGGCACTTCTGCTTTGAAACGGTAACATTCTAACCCAATAGAGGCAAACCCACAAAGTGGAAGCTGGTGGAATCCAGCTCTGTGGCAATTTGTGACCTGTAGATACCAGTAAACTTTATAGTTACCCAAAGTCTTAATATTTTGTAGGCTGTAGGTTGTGGCAGTCACATGTGCCCTTTGTCAAAGCTTCTCTTAATGCAGGTAGGGAGAAATGCTCAAAATTCACTTGAATTTCAGTGATATTTCCATAGGGTTTTTGTCACCAGGGCAATGTGCTTTAGCTACTTTTCTTTGTCATGACTGTCATGGAGGTGGGCACCTTAGACGTTTGGTAATGTCACCACGCCCTTCAGAGAATCCATAGTAAAAACTGTTCAATGTAAGGTGAGCAAGGAATTCTGTAGGGATGCTGTGTTATAGCTTCAAAGTGAGATAGACTGGCAGAACAGGAACAGGTTTATTGCAACAGCTGGAAAGGCACAGAGGTGCCAGCTCTTAGTCAAGTGCAGCAAATACAGGACAGGAAGGTAAGGAAGGGAATTGGCAAGCAGAAAGACCGAAAAGTGAAAGGCACGAGCCAAACAAAACAGCGAAGTGGGCTGGGCAAGTGCGCTCAGGCAGTATCCTCCAGGAAGGGACAGGCAGCATCCGGATGTGGGATGATATCCAGTTGACAGAAGCTTTTTCTGGATGTTTTTGAAGAAATCTGCATCCATATGTAATGCTTGAGTCTTGTTACACTATACTCTCTGTATGATATGTTTAGGAGTAGCTTTGATCCAGACATGGCCTTACATATTTCAGAGCTGTTTGGGACATAGTTCTCTAGCTGTTGTGGCTCCTTGACCATTTTACTGGCTTTGTATACCAGCCAGTTTAGCCCCATCACAGAGATCAAACATCATCCACTGTCCCAAGTCTTTTGTCATTGGGAATCTTTTACTGTATAAGTAGAATTCATCCTGCACCCCAGGAAGTACATTTATGTCAGTGAATGCATACTGCCCCTTAAAGATAATGGCTGAATGCAGTGCAAACATGACTCCTTAGGCCCTGCCATTCCTGGTTTATGGTGATCATATTCCACCTTTAGCAGGCTGGGCTGTGTTTTTTGCTTGTCTAAAACTCTGTATGCATTGTGTTGGACCTGAAGTACCTTTCTTATTTGAATTAATCTGTCCTCTGCCTTTTGTGCCTGCTTCCTTCCTAACATTGGTATGTACCTGAAGTATACATCCTGCATTTAGCATCCCTGGAACAGGTTAGAGGTGATTTGTTTTTGTATGTTGTGTGTCTTGTCAAGGTGGCACATGAACATGGATGAACATTTTCTGTCTCCTGACTTGGTGATCCAGGTCTAACCAGTGCCTGTCTGTTAGTCCAGATTTATGCTACACAGTGGGTCTTGAAAAAGGAGTGAGGAAGATAATGGGAAAAATCTGAATCATTCTCTGAAAGTGCCAGTTGTTCTCTGCTGACTATAGAGGGAGATGAGGTTCTAATTTAGGTATTTTAGTTAAGTAGCATTACTAAGTGGGAAGGATTAAAGTCCTGGAATCCACTAAATCTAAAATGTTTGTAGGTATGTGACCACAAAGGAAGTAAAGAAGTAGACTGTATATGTGTTTGCTTGTATGTCAGGTGTGATCTGACAGTCCATAAAATTTCACATAGCCTTAGGGAGAAAAAAATCGGGGAAGTTGCTGAAGTTACACACTAAGAAAATGTCTCTTATTGTGCTATTTTTCAGCCTATCTGTCCATTTTTGAATCTGCAGCATCCACAGATGTTGCAGGCTTTAAGCTCCTCAGTGTTACAAACTAAGGAAATGATTCTTCTTCATTATCACAGAATATATGTAACAGGAGATTTATTAAAACAAACTGTAAAAATGAAACAAAATCATAGAAACTATCAATTCATCACTCAAATGACGATCCAGAGCAAAGCAACTTTTAACATCCTCATCGATTAGTATCACAACTGTATCAAAAGTAAATTCATGGCAGAATGAAAGTAGGTAAAGGTAGCTGATATCTCCTATTTCTACTTACATAACATTTACAGCTGCGGTTAAAATAAGATTTTTTCTGTGCCAAGGAGAGAGCCTTTCAGCAAAGCAAAATTCATTTTGTGTATGACCTTTAAAAGTCATCAGTTTCAGATGACCTCCTCACATACAATGTAGTAGCCCTTTTCAGGTAGTAATGAACTGTCTGCTCTAATACTTTCAGGTAAAGTGGCAGTTAAAGTTATAAATGTGGAGAAAATAAGCTCCCAGGCTTATCTCATTGGCTTCATCTTTTAAACACCATCAGACCTACACAAGACACTAACTTAATACAGCCCCAGACTGAAGTTATCAATGCACTAGAAGCAGAATGCCTTGCATTTTTTATTTAAGTAAAATGTGTGGCAAAACCTAACTTGTAAATATGTCAAAGTGTGATAAATTCTTTTTACACTTGGCACTGAATAGAGAATAGATTTTAAATTTTAAAAGTGCTGTACTACAGCTGGTTACTTCCTGTCAATATTAGAGAACAGTAAACTAATCCAGTATTTACAGGACTGGAGAGGCACACTCGGTACAAGATAAAGTATAGCATCATTTCAATTAGTGAAAACATCAGTTTTTAAAATCCTCTGGAAAATGCTGAAGAAGGTATTTTGAAATGTATCACTTTGAATAAAAAGTTGCTAATGCTCTGTGACTTGCTTTCAAGATGAAATCTGTTCACTAGTGTAGAGAAACCATTTCTGCAATAGCAGAATGTTAAAATGAAAAGAAAAGGTCTGTGAAAGTACTATGAGGGGGAAAAGTCATTTTTTTTAAAAAAATAAGAGGGTTGGGATTAGGGGCTTGAATTATTTAGTGTGCTCCTGAGGGTTTAGAAAGATATAAGTTCACATTTTTTCCAGGCTATAGGTATTTGAGGATAAACTGAATTGTTTCGGTTCATTATAATTGTTTTGGGGAGCACTGAGAATAGTCTATAGAAGCGCAGAAGAGTGCAAAAAAATGTTATAAACTGCTGTTACTCTAATTCCTGCAAAACTAAGAAATCTCTAGGTAGCTCTAGTTAAAGTTTTCTTAAAAATAGTTTTTTAAAAACCTTACTACATCATTTCTACAACGAATAATTGCATTCACTTCATGCTATTTTTTTAAGATTTTAATTTTTATCTCTTTTTTTTGTTTGTTTGAAGAAGTAGTTTAAAATATTACTTGCACATAAACTGATAATGTGGTTAACATAGATGTTTTCTGTTTAGTTCATTTGGGACTTCTCATATCTGTAAACTCAAAATGATAAATCACTTAATGAAACTCTTTAATATCTTCGTGTGGTCCAATTTTTATCCTTCAAGTCTAAAAGGGTTTTGCTAATTATTTCACAAAGAGAGGTGAAGAAACTTGCCAAAAGTGGAAGTTTTGATAAGAAATCAACTGCTCATATTAAATAAGTGAAGAGGAAAAATGGATGGGTGATAGCTGAAAATTGTTTAATAAATCATATATTCTTGTCCTTGGAAACTAACTTATTTAATATTTTCAGTCTCCATTGTCTATGTTTGATGAAGTTGGGGTGCCTAGAAGAGCTTCATTTCCTGTCTAATCAGAATTCCTTAAATAATCAATGGTTAGCCTGTACCTGAAGCAGGAGCCCCTGTGGAAAAAAAAAAAAGCCCAACAGTAAATAGATACAGAAAGTACTGAAACATTGGTTTGGACAGTTATTCTTAACTCTAATATTTCCTGAATATTTGTCTTTCCATCGGGAAGAATACTATCTTAATTTTTTTTGTTTCTTTGTTTTGCTCTTGCTTTCCCAAAATTTCATATCATAGGATTTTTAGAAAGCAAAAAAAAGTGTGTGTAGCAGATGGAGGAGGTTGGAAGGGGCCTCAGGAGGTCGCCTGGTCCAATTCCCCTGGTCAAGCAGGGTCACCCAGACCTGGTTGCCCAGGGCTGTGTCCAGACAGCTTTTGAATATCTCTAATGAATGACTCCATAAAATGCCTGGACAACCTGTGCCAGTCCTTGGTCATCCTCCCAGTAGCAAAGTGTTGAAGTTTGAGAGCACCTCCTATTTTTCATTTTATGTCCTTTGCCTTTTGAACCTCTCATTGGTTCTGTTACAGCAATTTTAACCTCTTAATGAAACTTTATACTCATAAAAAACCCCCCAAAGCCCCTAACAAATGTTCACAGAAGAGGCCCAAATATTAATTGGTGGAACTTGGATAGAAGGTGGTGTTTACAGGACTACTTTGTGCCTTTTTAGACAAGGCTTTCTGAGCAACTTGACTGTGTACTGCATATGCAGCCTCTGGATTCCTCCATTCCTGAAACAAGGATTGTATTTGCTCTATTCTTTGATTAAAATGGCCAAGTCTGAGCCTGCAGAGAAGCTTTGTGTGAATTCAGCTGTTACAGTTCAGTGAAAAAAGTGTGGAATTAAAGTTCCTGTCATTAATGTTATCACTGGCATGGTGTGAATGATAGAGAAAAGACATCTTAATGTATCTCCTGCCCACAGATCGAGTGTCACACAATGGTTTTCTATAGCATTGGGCAGCTGTGTGGACTTAAAAAATAAATATGTGTAGTTGGAAAGTTTTGAGATTTTTAGGAGTTCTCTAAGAAGTTTCAGTGTTAAATGTATGTCTCCTATTCAGACTTAGACTCTGGTTATGTTTCAAATTTTTACAAGTCCCATACCATTATTAGAACTACTGAAAATCCATCTTGGAAAAAAAAGAAACCCTTCAGGAATGACAGTAGTCCATATTCTCTTCTAAAGTTAGTGTTAAAACCTTTTTTTATTCCATTTGATAAAAAGCAAATGAATAATGAAAAAAGTAGCTTGAACATTTATTTTGCTGTAAAGCAATTGGGAGCAGAATTGTGTTTATAATTGTGTTTATGACCAATATATATACGTAAAGATTATAAAAAAAGAATACAGTGTAGCTGCATTATATGGTTTTGCTTGAAGAGATTGCTGTAAAGTCAGTGTTTGTAGAAAACAGAGCTGGCAGAAGCCTTCTAGATTGTAAATCTCCTGCTACATTTAGTAACTGCAGATTATGGTCTTTTTCATAAATATCACCTTTTTGAGACTAAATTTTATTTGAACTCGGACTTGACTGTCTTGTCTTGTTTTTTCTTGTCACCCTCCTACAGTGCTGTTTAATTTTTTCTATTATTTCCATCCTAAAAGGATACACTGCTAATTCATACCCATATATTCTGAAGTCTGTATTTTAGGCAGCTATTCTTCATTCATGATATATATTCCTAGATGTATTTTTAGAGAGCAATCAGGTCTTCTGGAATTAGTGCTTTTAAAATAGATACCACACTAATTGCCTTCTTGTTTCATGCAAATCTTACAGGCTGGAGGCCCCTCTCAAGCCTGGACTACTAAGTGAGATTTTCTCTCTTTGTTTGCAGGTTGTTCTCTGTTTTCCGGGTCCTATACCCTGTAGGAAGTCAAAAGCATATAGGCAGAGAAGATGAAGGTGGGAGTATTCAGAACTTCTCTGCTGGCGAGGGTTACACAGTTACCTACCTATCACACCTATAATCCTATTGCTTTATGTTCAGTCCTTCAGGAAAGTGCATGCTTTTCTTTGCCTTTATTTTTCATTGGTATTTGAGGAAGTACTTTTTTATGCAAGCCTTGAGCTAATCTCTCTCTCAACACCTGCATTAAAATGGATTCATTTCATAAAAGGAAAGCAATAACATCATCTTTGTCTGCTACAATTAGCTTCCAAAAGACGTTAGACTACAGAATCAGACAAAGAACATCAAACTGAATCCCTAGCTTTTTACTAGAATTCCAATGTTGATTAAACTTCATTGACTTCCAAAGCACCCTTTCTTAGTTCTTTTCGAAGGTCATGCTGTACTTTTCCCTGCTCCAAAAAAGCAGGGACAGTTTTATTTGTTGTATTAGGTGTAAGTATTAGATGTTCTGCAGTTGATACTTCAATATCAGAGTTATAAATCGATAACTGCAATCCAGGGACATGCTCTTTTGCTAGCAAGAGCAGGACTACATCTCAGACTCAGGGAGAACAGACGGGCAGAACAAGCTCCAAGCCAGACTCCTCTACTACCTTGCTAACCATTTTACAAATGGGATTACAGGTCCCTCATTGTATCTGAGAAGAGTTTAGAAGGGTCTTAGATGGGGAATGTTCCCTATTCCCATGTCTTCTTCATGTGAAGCAAATAGGTCACAAGTGTAACTGCGTTGTCTGGATTCCTCACCCGCATAAAAAGAAAAAGTCATCTGTTGTCATTTGTGAATGAAGTTGAATATAGTTTGAGGGCAGTGAAACTGATAAGCAGGAAAAATCAAGAGGGTGTTGGAAATCACTTTCTCCTGGAGTTCTTGGTACAGTTTACTCTTCTTGTTCACCAGAAGGAGGTGTGAATAATTTCAGCTCTCAAAAGGGAAGGAAGAGAACCAAAGAAATGTTGCGAAGGTTCTTGCCCAACAGCCTATAGGAACTTATAATAATGCCCAATATCAAAAGAGTGTTACTTAAATTAACAAGACTGCTGTGATTGTAAGGTACACAGAGTTACACTGCATTAAATATTGGGCACAGTTACTTCTTATCTTTGTGAAAGCACAGTTGCTTGCACCCAAGAGGATTTGTGTCCATATCCTTTGTCAAATCTCTGCTTACTGTCTCTTTTTTTGTGTTTCTTCTAAACCAAAGGTCAGCTGGGCATCTTCATTTTTATGTTTCAAAGGATCAGAAGTATGAAGAAAACTCTGAACTATCGAGTGACTTGAAAGACAGGTCTATGACAGTTCAACAAACTCAGTAAAGACTATGAAAATAAACAGCCTGCATTAATGCTTAGCATCACTGAACTGCTGGCTCTTGGGCACCAAAGGATTAATCAGCTTTCATTCTCACAGAAGAGGCATCGATTAAGGTTGGGTTTGGACTTTTTTTTTTTTTATATAAGAGGCATTTTTGGTTTACTGCCAGCACTAGCAAAATTGTACGAATAGACAAATTGCACTGGGATGGTATCTGTAGCCTGTGAGGGGAGAGGCTGCTTGCAACATACATCTTTATAACATGCTATAAAAGAAATGCGGTTTGTATTTGCTGACACTGAACTCCTTTATCACAGCCAACCAGGTATTACAAAGCAAGTCATAGAGTGTGTTTTTGTGTGTTACAGAGAATTTATATATACTTCCTCAGGTTTTATCTAATCTGGGAATTTAAATTGATAGAATGTGTGGTTGGAACCACCCATACACTCAGATTACAAATATCTAGGGCTTTCTTTTCATTTTTTCTAGTCCCATTGGTCTATTCGATGTATTCTCTATGTGAGATTTAGAAATACTGGCTTTTGAGAAAAATATGGTAGTAAATATTGTTGTCACAACTTTTCTCTTTGGGATTTTCAGTGAAGAAGCTGTTACTTTAGGAGCAATAGTATGAAAGGAGCCTGCTTCTAAATTGTATGCATTTTATCATGTTTTTCTGTTAGCTTCCTGTGCTGATTCTGTAGTGGAGATGGGTAGATGTTTATTTATTTTATGCCTCTATTTGCAGTTCCTTATCATTTGTGGTTTTGATTTATAGTGTTGTTTTGAGGTAATTCAGGAAGGCATAGCTCCTGTAAACAGTTTCAGGTTGTTGATTGACTGTGGGTAAAGGCATGTCATGTTCAAAATGTTTCTCTTTGTGATGATTTGAATAGTCATTTAAATTTTACAAACTATGACCTGTGATTTCGATCACATGGACCAGTGAATAATATAGTATTGAGTATATAGATTTCCTATGCGGTGCCTCTGTTCTACCACTGTATTTAATATGATTTCTTTTTAAGAATGCATTTTCTGTTGTTTAGAAGTCATTAATGTACTTTCTGCTAATGCTAATGGATTTTCTCATGGATATGCAAGTATGCATTACTCTATAGATTGGATCAAACCAACAAATGTATATGAATCCCTACATGAGATGGTCAGATATGTTTTCCTCCCCAAAAATCACCTAACTGTGAAAATAATCTAGTCAGTGAAAGTTTTTTTTTTATTGTTATTATTATTATCAAAACACCCCAATTAACATGTGTGAGGAAGCAACCATCTAAAAGTGAATACAGAGGCAAGACTTACGGTTGCTGGGCCAGAAAATTGTGGCATGAAAAGTCAATGAGAAACGTCAAATCAAGGTTTATGCAAAGAAAAAAGGGGAAAAAAGCCCAATTTTTTTTTAAAGTCACCAGTATTTCATGGAAACATCAGAAAGAGATTAAAATTTATTTACTTTTTGTTGATTTCTTCTGGTTGAGGTCTTAATTCCCATGGACTCTTTGAGTAGTTTAAGCTTTCTAGTATCTCATTGCTCCACAGGAATAAATTAAAACCTTTTGGTGTCTAAAGGGAGATGGAGTTGTCCATGGGTCTTATGATTCTGTGCTTCCTGTTTGCTGGTGCTTTCCATGTGATAATAGCCTTCACACCTGCGGACTTCCTTTGACCATATTCCCATTTCCAGTTAGAGTAGGGGATCTTCTACCCATTCAGTAGTAGCAGTCTGTGTTGGTTTGACACAGCCTGGTTCATGCTAGTGGGGGTGCCACAGAGGTTGCTTCTGTGAGAAGCTTCCAGAAGCTTCCACCATGTCCAGTAGAGCCAATCCCTAATGGCTCTGAGGGTGGGCGTGCCACCAGCCAGGGCTGGGCCAAGTCGAAATGGTGGTAGCGCCTCTCTGATAAGGTATTTAAGGAAGAAATCAAAATAAAGTTGGTGGCACAGTTTTAATTCCAGCCGTAGGACTAAGAACATGTGGGCAGAACAACATGGAGACACCAAGGTCAGTGGAGAAGGATGGGAGGAGGTGCTCCAGGCTCCAGAGCCGAGGTTCCTCTGCAGGCCGTGGTGCAGCCCATGGTGAGGCAGCTGTACCCCTGCATCCTATGGGGATCCATGTGGGATGCAGAGATCCACCCACAGCCTGTGGGAGAGGTGCCCGTGCCAGGGCAGGTGGATGCCTGGAGGAGGCTGTGACCCCGTGGGAGACCCATGGAGAGAGGGGCCCTGCTCCCATCCTGGAGCAGCCTGTCCTTGTAGGACTGCACCCCATGGAAGAGTGACCCATGGTGCCGCAGTTTGGGGTGGACTGTTGGTCATGAGATGGAGCCACGTCAGAGAAGTTCACGGAGAGCTGTCTCCTGTGGGAGGGACCCCACGGTGCAGCAGGGGAAGACTCCTCTCCCTGAGGAGTGAGAGAAACCACACGTGATGATCTGACCAAACCCCCTTCCCGTCTCCCTGCGCTGTCAGTGGGAAGGAGGGAGGTGTTTTTAAGGGCTTATTTTGCTTCTCATTACCCTGCTCTGATTTTGTTAGTAGTAAATTCACTTGATATCTCTAAGTTGAGCCTGGTTTGCCCTTGATGGTAAAGGATAAGTGTTTTCTCCCAGTCCTTATCTCAATTCATGAACCCTTTGTTATATTTTCTCCCCTCTGTCTAGCTGCAGAGAGGAGTGAGCGAGAGGCTTTTGTGGCTGCCTGGGGTTTGGCCAGCATCAAACCATGACACGGTCCTACTCAGTGAAGGTGTCTGTTCCGTGCTCCGGTTCTTTTGGTGCAATGCCTCTTTCAGCACATCAAAATATCCTCTGACAGACTCTTTTGTCATTCATGGACTGAACTGGGAGGCACCTGAGGCTGTATGGTTATTCTGGTCTGTTATTCAGCTTTCCTCATGTGATTGTTGTCTTCTTTACAGGGTCTGTCAGATAGTACCAACTAGACCTAATAAGTGAGGAATGGAGAGTGGTGACTGCTTTAAACAGGGAAATTCAAAGATACTTGAACCTGTGTTTCATGACTTATCCTTAAGTGTGGTTTGAGGACCAAAATTTTTGTTGATTACTTGCAGTGCATAACCACAGAGACCAAGGTAATTTTAACAATAAGTTCAGTGGGTCTAGGATCAACTCTTTAGTGAATAAATAATTTTGCTTTCAAACAAAGTCTCAACACCGAAAATATTCTAATGTCAAAGACTTGAATTCCTATCTTCTATTAATATTCATTAAGAACTGAAAGAAATACGTATTATGTTCCACTGGGATAGGGCTTCTACTTTTTTTGTTCATACTGAAGTTTCTTTTAATATATTCTGAAAAGCCTTTGGTAACCTTTATGCTCTTTAGTTGTGTGCAAGCTTTTACACTTCTTTCTCCACAGAAATCACTGTCTGCTTCTGAATGTGTTTCTGTTGTTTTCTGTCATATTGCAGACCTCCTTTGTAGCTTGTTGAGACTGAGTGAATCTTCTGTTCATCTTGAATGAAAGCTGGTACAGAAAATTGGACACATTCACCAGGGTAATTGCATCTATTTGCAGTTCAGCTTTCAGTGGTTTTGTTGCAGTGAGAGAATTGAGATGTGGTGACACTGTTAGGCTTTTTGACACAAAGCTGGGTGAGACTCAAGTATGATGCATTCCATTAATTTCTCATTCTATGGAAAAGAGAAGACCTATAGAAAAGATACTTGTTTTCCCGTCTACTGTTATCTAGAGTCACTGTCTTTTATTTCCATCTTTTGTCTAGAATTTTGCCTGCCATTATGGTGTACTTACATTTGCTTTGAGTAGTTGTAAATGATTCCCATGTTGGAATATTATTATATACTAAGAAGTATATTGAAATGCCATCTTGACAACGGTCATTAATATACTTGGTACATGGAGTGCTCAAGATAATTTAGAGGTTGTTAAATGTTTTAATTACAGGGCAATACCTAGAAATTACAGGGTAGATTTCTGATTTTCTAGAATTATTTTTAATAATCTTTGAAAATATTGATTCCAGTGTCTCTTAACTGATCTTAATTTCTCAGACAATTCTGTAACAAACAGATGAATGCAAGAATCATGAAGAAACCCTATTTTCATACTCTATTCTCATGGAGTGCAAAGAAGGACACTACCATATTTCTGTGAAGATTTAAAGAAAAAAGGTATTTATGGTATTTACACCATCAGAAATAGATATGCTTTTCAGGTTACTCTGACAGTGGCAGGTCATGTTTTGTAGGTGGAAAATTAGTTATTGAAAAATTTAAATCTTCAAATATAAAGCAGGGATGAAATCTTAAGTAAAGATCACATTTTCAGCAATATTTGCTGAAGTCAATGAGAGAGATTACACAAGTTTTCAAGCAGATGGATAGCTTGAAATTTCAGGAGCAAATAAAAATGTATCATTTTTGACGTAGAGCTCCAGCCCAGGCTTTGGCGTGTATCTTCTAAATGATTGCTTTGAGAAGTCATATAAAGGACTTAATGAGGATCTCAGAGTAGTGGTGGTACTCTGAAATTCTAAAATACCAGAAGGAAGAAAAATCTACTTGCTCACAGCAAGGTATTTATTGTGGCAATAAGAGAAATTTGAATTAAACTGTTTGGAAGTCAATCAAGATGTTGATGTTAATACAGTATAGGCTTTTTAGTATTGACTAAAGGAATGTTCAGTGACAAATAGCTCTTTAATCCACAAGCTGTTCAGAACTAGTGATAACACAGAAAGCAATTGCAAGCTCTCACTACCAAACCTCAGTCTTAGTCTCCTTCTGGCCCAATCAGTCTTGTTCTGTGAGCTACATGATGACAGAAATTTGCCAGAGGATAATGAGAGCTCACAGCTTGTTGACTGCAGCACTTTTGTAAGAGATGAGAGATCTGTCTTATTCTTCCTCAAGCGGCAGAGAAGGCTCCTCTGTGTGTTAAGAAGCATGAAGCAGCTGTATTACTCAAAAGACGCATCCAAATGCAGGAACAGGTCCAGGCTGTGAATCTGTAATACAGAAATAAGACCAGTCTAAGGGAGAGAAGGATTTCAGACATGCCTCTGTCTTTGTAAGTGTCTAGGTATTAGGGGGACTGCTGAGACTTGCCTGTTTTTTCACTCACCAAATAAAGAGCCAAAATGACTAAGTATGGGGTTTAAGGATTTAATTCCCAGTCAGATGCTTAAAACTTAGGTATGACAGCACAGAAATTCCTTGTGAATTGAGGGCTGAGACTTTTCTTGCATCTCACAAAATTCCTAAGAACTGCTTATTCTTATAGGTTTCTGTAAAAAATAAGAATATTCAGTGCATGCTTAAGTTACAACTTAAGAACATCAATTGTTGCGGAAGAAAATACACATGAAAATATATTTGGCATGTTTATAAATTTTACATCCTAAAATAATTGATATATCTGGGATAATTCTGTAAGACAACTTGCCATTATTTTGCTGAGGGAAAAAAACCTTACAGAACATGAACCATGCCACAAATAACAAGGTTTAGCTATGATTAGGATAGTCGTGATGGCTGAGGTCTAAAAGGGACATGAATCTCCTTCCCTCCCAAAGGAGGGGTTTGGAGCTCAGTATGAGCTCTGTTACTGACATTTGGCAGAGAGAATGAGAGTTTATTAAGAGATTCCAGGGAGCAATTGTGGAACATGTTTATTTTATAGATGTTAGAGATCTTTTGGGATTTGGGGTTGTTTTTTGGTACACATTTCTGTTTAAAAAGCAGTGTGCTAAATAGGTGGTGAAAGGCTGATAGTTAAATATGTGCTATCACAAATTAAAGACTGAGTAGGTTAGTTGTGTTTAAATGTTCTTGAAGGTCATGGCCACTCTGTCTTAGCAGCTTGCAACCCCAGCATCCTAAAACCATATCCTTAAGAAAGGAAAAAGTAATAGCCCTTCTTGGCCCCCTCCCACCCTGCCCAAGGAGCCAGGAGACCCATGCTGGCTCTGCCCAGGGTCATGCCCAGCTGTGTTCTCTCACGGATCCATGGCTGGATTTTCTAGATCTCACTGGACTTTCTATAAAATGACATCTGTGTATAAGAGTTGGTAGTACTCATTGCCTTTTATAAGATTTCAGCAGACAATGAAGAATTATTTTTTTATAAAGCAAACAGTAAAATAAATTTTCAAACCAAATGGTATACACAGAAAAATGTAAAGCTTCCTGGTTATGACAAAACACAGTTATCTGGCTTGTGCACTTTTTTTTTAACAACATACAAACTTTTGTTAATATGTCTTCTGATTACTGCATCAAGGAAAGAATACAGTGATTAAAGCAGGCAAAAGAAATCTTAATCAAAGAATACTACAGAAGAGGAGTAAGTGAAATGAAGTTTCCCACTCTGTTATGTGATGCCTTTATCACAGGGAATTAGTTAAATGAAAAAAACTAAATCAGGAAGGAAGCAACACCACGTTATTCCAGCTAGGTGGGAAAATGTACACGAATCTCATTTTTCATCTCCTGGGAATGACTGCAGTCATCTTAAGTAATGAAATTTTTAGGTTAAAGGAGTGCCAGTGCAGGTCAAAAAAGTAGGACATGAAATTTTTGAAGCTATTCAGCTGTTATTATGGGGAGCTTGACAATGTGATTTACAGGAAATTTCAACATAAATCAAAAGAGGCTTTGCTCTGTAGATATCTGTATTACAGTGTGAAAATGTACAGAGTAATTCTGTGTATGTGTCAGTGTTGTAAGACTGAAGCACAGAGCTTGGCATGCTGTTCATGGGGATGTCGGGCTGTGTTTGAAGAGAGCTATGGGACCCCTAACAAAAATTCAGTTCCTCCACACATTGCTTTAGGAGATCTAGGTTTAAAAGGATGCACTTCCATGAAAGATATATGGATTATTTTGAAACTTGCATTGAAGAGGCTCCTTAGGGACTACTTATAGATAGGAAACTTCTTCTGTATGTGCTATTACGTGGCAGCGAGGAACTCAGATGAAACTCGGGGGTGCTTTTGTTACAGTGGACATTGACACCACTCCTTCCTGGTTTGTTTTCTAGTTTGCATTTTTTTTGTTTCTAAAGAGAACCTCTTTATCTGGTGTCTTTTGTCATCTTTTGTCAAAATCACTTTACCAAGCTCCATCCCATTCTGTGGTACTGGGGCCTCCCTGTCCTGGTTAATTTGGGATTTTCCTGTTGCTGCAGGATGCTTAGCAGAGCCGAATGAGTGGGTTGGTTTGTTGTGCTTTCTATTGGAGCCATCTGGGGACTTGCTGAAAAGGGAATTGTTGTGTTAGAGGAGTTATTGGCTGTATTCATGTTATTGTGTGTGTATGTGCCTCTCCAAGTGTCAGAACATTGTTTCATGTCCACTGGAGATACTACCTGCTTTGATTGCTAAGAAAACACCTGCTTATCTTGTATAGCAGCGATTTTGCCTCAAGGATGCATGCAACACTTCTTCAGAAAGAATATCCTTCAATTAAAAAAAAAAAAAGTGAAAAAAAAATACTTACAGAGATTTTTTTCAAGATGTTCACAATGCAGTTTCTATTAATTCTGAGTTGTCCAAACTAGTCAACATACAGCTGTTGCAAATTAACTTCCTTGTTAAGACAAAATGTTATCTGAAGCATTGAAGTAAATTGCAAATGGATCAGATTAGGATCTTTTGCTCTCAAGAAAAATAAAATATCAGAAATTACATGAGAGCCTGCTTTTCAGTTGCTGTTTTGAGAAGGATACAAAGAAGTTAAATTGCAGTAGTATCTGAGTTCTTAAGTGTACTTTGCATATTTAACTTGTTTTCTTTGCTTTTCACCATCTATTGATAAATGTGGTTAGGTTTTTGGGGATTTTTTGTGAACAAGCAAAAGTTGCCTTGTTGAGAACATAGTGTCTAACTAACAACTAGAATGGCTAGCACCAAAAAGGAGAAATAGTGTCTCATTTTTTTTTTTAAATTCTTATAGTGTAGAGCTAGTCTAAACAGTTGTGTTGATTTGGATTAGTTTGCAGTTACACATTTCTCTTAAGAAGCATTCCTTGGCTGTTATCTGGTCTGACTGATATGTTTTAAAAATGCTGTCAATAAACTGCTCTGGGAAATTCTACCTTATTTATTAAGAGCATCATAATACAGCAGTTTACAAACCTACTTTTATTGTGCAGGCATAGGTGTCCTGAAGAGGCTGTGGACTCTTCCTCCTTGGAGACAGTCAAAAGCCATGTGGATGTGGTCCTCAACAACTGGTTCTGTGTGGCCCTGCTTGGGCAGGGAGTTTGGACCAGATGACTTCCAGGGGTCCCTTCCAACCTCGGCCATTTTGTGATTCCATGATTCCATTCAGGCACCCCATGGTTGTTCTGGGCTTGATTTAGACAAGCAAATCAGCTATGCAGCCCCCCAAACCAGGACAAAATTACTAAATGTAAACTATTTGGAAGCAAGTGATAAGATCTAATTGTCTAAGGAAAATTTAGGAGTTAATTTCCTTAAATGATTGGACTTGCATTGGCAGCTATCCCCTTTCTCTCTTGAGTGGGATAGTAGACTGACTCATGTAACAATATGCCACAAGACAGCATCTTGTTTAATTAAGACCTTTGACATCAAGGTTCTCAGAGGTTAAACCCAGCTCCTAAATTTATTTTTGGTATAGACATGTAAGCATGAATGAACTGAAGATGTGTATTGTACCTGGAGAAAGGACTCTGTGCTTAAAGGCATAAAGTCTATTTTCTGATTGTCAGTTGATCTAATAAAAGATATTACGTCTCTGGCCCCCTGTGTTGTTCAGAAGGTTTCAGGATCTCGACCTAGTTTCATAGCATTTGTTGTCAGTGAAGATATTTTCAGCTTTGCGGATGGCCTAAATTTCACTTGACCTACAACTGAGATGTGCAGTATCCAAACTGGTCCAAATCAACTATGCTGCAAAGAGCTTCAAATCAGTATTGATTATATACTTATGAAGACAAAAGTTCTTTAAAAAGCAATTCATTCAGCAATGTTTTGCATGATCACCATCCATTTTTATCATAAAATTAGCATTGCCACCTTACAGTGTTGCTGAATGTGCTATGGTTTTATTATTTCAGTTAGCTAATAATCAGACTGAATAACGATAGAAGTAGCAGCACTGCATTTTTTCTTGTTAATCTTGTTTTTCAACTGTGTTTTGTTGAACAATGAAATAATTGATCAATAAAGAACAAATGCTCTTTTCTCAACATCTTTTTCTAGCCTGTGTTTCTGTAGTAGAAATCTTGTAAGACTGCATGTAGTGAGCAATTGCCATATTTGTTTCACATTTGTTATGCTGTGGAATGAAAACTAATCACTGGTAGAGCTTTGTACCTGGACATTTCAAGATTACCTCACAGCTATTTTTATTGCCACTGTTCTGGTCACATGTATCTCAAAAATTATTTTAGTACTTTGTTTCTTTGTATTGTAATTCCCTTCAGAGGAGAAAATACAAGATCTTTGAAATTAAACATGGTATCATCTTCATAAACTCAGCAATTAATATATTCTTCAGATGTTTAATTAAAATCAACCCCCCCAACAAACAAACGATAACAAACAAAAACCCTGCCAGCCAAACAAACAAACAAACCAACCCCCTAGAAGAGCACATTGCAAGGACAAGTACTGGAGTAAAATCTGAAATGTTTTCATTGAATTACCAACTTTTTCTTTCTCAGGAAAGAAAACTTTCCCAAATTCAGTGTTTTCACATCTTCTGCAAGGAATTGCCTATTTTGATGCATGTTCTGGCTAAATGGAAGAAAACTTAGAAGATGTGTACACCTTTTTTAAGCTTTCATTGGATCATACCAAGGTGGAAGGTCTCTAGTACAGCCTGCTCCTCAAGGCAGGCTAAGCAATGAGATTGCACCAGGCTGCTCAGGGCTTTATCTTGTGAATTTCCAAGGCTGGAGGCTGTAAAACCTCTCTGGGCAACTTTCTACACTGCATGGCTGTCCTTGAGATGGAAAAGATTTTCCTACATTAAGTCTGAATCTCTCATTTTAATTTGTGTCTCTGTCCCTTGTCCTACCAGCATACATGACAGAAGAGTCTGGTTCCATCTTCTTGTTAAACTCCTCACAGGTATTCGGAAGCTGATTTTAGATTTTCTCTTCAACCCTTTCTTTTTCAGAAATGGCAAATTTAGTATATACTTTTAATAAAGGCTTAATCGTGACTTTATTTTTTACATTTTATTATTATCACTTTTACTTCCATAAATGTGTGCTGATAATATCATTTCACTGTCTTTTTAGAAGAATACTAATAGGAATATAAAATTAAAATGAAATAATTGTTCCATTTTCCCCAGATGAGTTCATTTAGTACTTTTTCTTCTGTCTGTTATGTAAGGTACAAACCCAAAAAATGCCTCCAGGTAATTTCTGTTTAAAAATTGACTCAGCTACATAAGGGCACCACACCTTTGACCAGGCAGCAAAATATGTCCTCTCATTTGAAAACCAGATCTTGGTTAACTTGCTAACCACACTGCAGCTTTACTGTCTCAAAAGACTAATGAGCAGCTGGTGGATTCTTCAATAAATACAGTGTCCTGTCTGAATTATTCCTTGTCTCAAGCCAGTCCAAACCAATTTGTCTATCAAGAATTAAGAGACAGCTTGCCTGCAACAATGGAAGTTAACTGCAACAGGTGTGTTTGAGAGGCAGAGAATCCAGGTCTGTGGCTGGAGTGGAAAGGTGTGGGATAAAGCAGAGGCTGTGGGACACAGCCATGCAATTGACAGATTAATAAAAATTAATTAAGACAGCCTTGCTGTCCAGAATGAGCTGGAGAGCTGTCTGTAGGCCACAGGGATTCTGAGTTGGTGCCTTCCTTGTTTTTAAAGAGGAAAACACATAATTTGTTTTTAATTAAATGCCACTAAAAGATGGAGACTCTCCAGAACTTATGTCATCATTGTATCAAAGAATAAGGAGGGAAAAAGTATATGATTTGAAAACATGAACTCCTGCATCTTTTTAAAAGTAAGTTGTCCTCTTTTTATACCCATCTGTTTGAAGACATGATTTTTAGCTACTATTTTTCATTGCATCTCATTTCTGTTCAAATTATCATAATATATGAAATAATCAGCAGTGTGCAATCACTGCAGAAAACTTTTGCTATATCTGAAAATTTTTGAGGTTATGTTTCTGTATTGCCATGTCGATAGCACACTATGATCATTCTTACTATGTTACATTTAGAACTGGTTTATACTGAAAGGCAAGACAGGTTTCATTCCATAATTATCATTTTTGTCAGTTTTCCTTTAATGAATGGTGTGACACAGGGAAAGTTTCTGTGGCCAAAAAAGGTCGTGGTCTTTATTGAAACCAGTCATACTCTGGGAAATGAGAGATATAAAAATTATGTATAATAAACAGTTGTTATAGTTCTGAATATAAAGACTGGCATAAAATTTATGTCTAATGCACCTGCCTTACCAAAGTTATTTTTGTATTTGTAGATGAAACTGCATTGGTAATGGAGATTACAAGTAGGAATAAAATTTTTAAAATTAAACAGTAAAATTCTGATGGAAGCTGCTTCACCTTTTTTTTTCCCCTCATTGAGTGGAATCCAAAATATGCATGTGAGAAAAGCCGAGCACATATGACTGTGGAACAGAAGCAAATTCCACTTACAGGCTATGATATGTAACAGAAAACTGTTTGGGGTCAGCTACAATCAGCAAAAATATTACTCCATCAACCTAATGTCATATTAACCTTACAGAAAGGACTGCTTTGAGCAAAGTGAAGAATGTTGGTTGGTGAGTGGCTCTCCTGATATTCCATTTTCCTCTGTGACAAACTGACTGAGCACACTATTGTGATTCAGATGTTAATTTATGGAAATGGATAATACAATGTATCTGATTGCTTAATTATGCATCCTGGGGATTTATTCAGAATCCTTATAATACATCTTGATGACCTTTCAAAGGCAGAACTCGCAATTTGCAACTTTTATTGGGATTTAATCAACTGGCCAATACTTCTCACTTCTTTTTCTGATGAGGGAAGTGACCCCTGTCTCTGACACCTTTGTCATACACTATAATCACTAATCTCTAATGCAAAAAGAAGTCATTCTTGTGTAGCCTCAGTGAATCCAAGAGCAGACAGAGTTAGCCCACCTTACTCTTTAATGCTGAAAAAGATGCTACGAAGGTTTGGTATTGAGGGGCTTGTAATGTGCTGGAAAAAATGTGATATAAAGGCCGAATGAAATTAGCAGTGAGTACAGGAAGCTGTACATTGCACAGTGTAATAAATGCCATGGAGAAAGTGGATTTGTAATTCCCATTTGGACTGTTTAATTATATAAAAACAAGGTGTTTCTAGTGGAACTAAAACAACTTACTGAAAATTGAAGAAAGGGCTCTTTACTGCACCAACTGCAATTAACATGTATAATTGATTGCCAAGAGGTGTGAATGAAGAAAAAATATGACAGACTAAAAAAACTAACCAATGTTTCGTATGTATAATATGAATGTCTTGAGTTTTAATGGTAAATATGAAGCTGTTAGAAAGGATATAAATCCTTATGTTGTCCTCCAGGGTATAACAGCAAGACTCTGTATTTGAATCTAGGAGAAACCCTCCCTTGGGTTTAGTTAACTACCCACTAGGGAGTTTTTTCATTTCTTTCAGAAAACCTGAGACTCTCTTTTGCTTTCAGTCTGTATATCTGGATGGTGCTCATCACCAGGGGATGCCTAAGTAATTATGACTGACTAGTTAATTAATTATAGCAAGAAAAGTGACACTCTTGGCTGCCGCTCCAAAAGAGCAAAATAAATAACCCCTGCAGAAGTTTCATGTCTAGCTTGTGTTCTGTATTTTGAAACACTGAGGCAAATAGATGCTCTTGAAATCAAAACATCTTTTACAGTTTCAGTATTCCATTTTGCTCCCACAAGAGCCTTAATATAAACACCTTAAGTGAAGAATGTAGTATGTCATAGCCGTAAGTAAAGATGAATATAAGAAGGGAAATAACTTCTGTTGATCAATAGAGAGACTTACAATACTAATAGTCTGGTAGAATTTCAGAGTTTATATAACTCACTGCCAAGAATTAAAACTTTCACACGTTGTCGTTTTCAGTTTTTTTTTTTTTTACTGACATGGTAGAGCAGTTTATGGTTTCAATTTTTTTCTTTAAGTTGAGATGTTAAGGAAAAAAATGACCTTGTTAGAGCTAAAAATCTAGGAGACGTAATATTCCACCAAATGAGTTGACAGGACATATAGGAAGGGAACAAAAGCTTTAGATGGCATGATGTTGATAGGCTGGTACGTGGCAGTCTATTTCTGCAAAGAATTGGCATAAAATGCATTTGAACACACACAGAAAAATGTTTGGCTGCAGACAGTACTTTAAATTCTTGCCACCTTCTACAAATGCTGTACAATGGACATGCCTCTCTATCATGTATTGAGTGCGTCTGAGAGTTACTGGGCTGGGAAAAATGTAATCTTTGTAATAGTGGATAGACAGGACAGCAGGACAGAGTTTTCTTTTTAAATAGCTTCCATTCAGATCTTTGATATTCTATTGATGAGTAGCTCTGGATTTATATTTTAAAGCCATTATTGGCTATTATATTTTATGAAACTTATGGAAATTTTACAGTAGTAAATTACATGATGAAAAGTAAGTAAATGAGCAAATATGCATTTTTCTCTTTTGGTTTTAATTTCCTTTTCTGGACTGTCTTCTCAAATGGAAATGGTAGTGGCTAACACTATGAAGGAATATCTACGTATCCTAGATTTTGTTAAAAAATACCAGCTCACAACTGATTAAAGTTTAAAATTAAAAAGTATGTTTACTTAGTGATCCAATCTAAATGACTAAAGACACCATCAGAGCATGCAAATGCACTTACTCACAAAATATGCAAAATGCAAATAGAGTCACAGACTGTAGTGGGGTGGAAGAGTGAATAGACACTGTTCCCCCTCAAAGAAGAGAGATTAATAGCACCCACTGTCTCAAACCTGTGTCTGGGATGACTTTGTACTGATTAGTGTGAGGCTACTCTGCTGCACCTAGTAGCTGAGTAGTCAGGATGAGATTTTGACCTAATTTATCAGATACCTCTACAATTGTTTATTTTCATGTTTGAAAGATTTTTATAGCACACCAGCAATCTGAGTAATAGTGAACCATCAAGTCTTTTGTTTACAAACACATTTGTCTGAAACATTTTTCATGACAGATTTCAGATTGTGACAATTACACTGGGTCAGAGAAAAGAACATCAAGTAATGCCAGTGCTTGTAATGAAGAATGCTCTGACCTGATGGAGGCACCCTGATTGAACACGTCATGTTGTATTTCATATGAGAGCTAAAGAGAAAAGAAAAAGGTCTATGAAATGTTGTCTCTTACCACAATTTTGAGCTAAAAACACATGGTAATTGTTTCTCAATGTTGTTTTGTTTTATATAAACCATGGCAGGCATGAAGATTTGTACCTGAAGGGTGGTGGGTAATCACACTCTGTGCTAAGGCTGCCCAGTGCTAGAACTGGTACATGGGTCCCTCCTGCTCTTCTGGGCCTTTTGCTACTGTTCCTGCCTTCTCATTAGAGCAGAGATTCACTGTTGTGCTGGGCACTCACTGCTAATGACCTTGCCTAACATTCCTCTCTTCTTCGTAACACTTCCTCTTAGCTAGTTTCTATGTGCCAGGTTCTCTGGGGGGGTTCTTGTGTCAAGATCCAGTAGACATGCCTCAAATATTTCCAGTCCCACTTTCTGATGCAAAACCCCTTCTGGTTGGTAATTACTTATTTTTCTTATTGAAGGACTAAACCTTTCTATCCAGCACCCAGGTCTTCTCATAGCAATTTGTAGTTAATTTTAGACGTTGATTTAATCTCTAATGTTAGATCTGCAGCTCTCATAACTGCTTCTTTTCACTGAAATTATGTTTGAGATTTAAAGTTTATGTTAAAAAAAGAGCAGATGTTTTGTGTATCTTTGCTTTCAGCTTCTCCTGTCTAAAATGTCACTTCCTATTGAGCACTTCCTTTCATCTTATGCATTTCTGTTGAGACAGATAAATTCCTCTAGTTACTTGTTCTTTTGCTTTCTTCTTGACATGTGGTTTTCTTGGAGCAACTGATTCTGAATAGTGCCTGCTCTACAGTTTTTATGTTGTGACAGTGGCACTATCCCACTTATGGCAACACCAAACACCAGTTAAGAATTTCTTCTACCAACCTGAGATGGTATAGTGGATTGCTGCAGAGTACTTCGTGTTTCTGTGAAAGGCCTTGAGCAAACAGACATCTTTAGATGGAATTTTGAGGAGTACTGATTAGTCTTCTGGTTCTTTTATTTTTGCCATTCTAGTAGTCCAGTGGTGTTCCAATTCAAGATTTTCCTTTTGCAGAATTTTCATTTATGAGGTGCCACCTTTCTTTGCTTGTCCCTTTGGTTTTGCATATCTCTGTGGATATTCAGCCATAAGTGGCAGCTGAAGTTAAGTCATTGCTGATTGCTGTACACTGTTCTTAACACCAGCCTTCACTGCTTTTGACAGTGCCTCAGATCTGCTGTTTTACGCTGTTCTGGATTTTGCTTGAAGGGTCCCATAGCAATGAGATTATTGTGGCTGCTACTGATATATATATCCTAGTATGTACTTACACTTTACGCAAGTGATCTGAGTCTTGCACTGGGCTGTTTTGCTGTTCTATCTGGTCTTGCTATCTGGCAAGTCTCTGGGGTTTTTTTATGTGTTATTTTGAAGGCCAAAAATTGCCAAAGCAAAACTGGAAACTCAGCACCATTAGTGCTTAGTTTCTATGATTGTTTTATCCTAATGTTCTTTCCACCTGTCACTTCTGATTTAACATTTAAGCCACCCATTAGAAGGAGTAAGCCATGCTCTGGTATCACCAGGGACACCTTAGAGCAATTGCGGTACCCATCATGGCTCTCAGTGCTCTGTTCACAGATCCCAGATCCGTTCTCTCTGAGCTCCATGCTGTGACTGACAGCTCTAGGGAGGCAGTCCTGAGTCTGTTTGATAGGTGTTCCATTGATGAGCCATCTTCCGTGTGTTCTGTTAACATGGTTGCTGTGGTTTGACTAAGACATATTTGTTCTTTAGCTTGAAACACTTGGCCATTTTTTCTCTCAAATCTTAAGGTGTGAAGTTCATGTTTTTAATACACTGCCATAATAACATGTCATTTAATATCCAAAATATTTCTGCTTCATAGTAATAGGAAAGCAAACACCAAATCCATCAAAATCAATAGATATATTCTCTGCAGCATCAGCAGGCTTTAGATCGTGCCAAATAAACACATTGATTTTGCCAGACTGTTTAGCTTTGAGTTGTTAACACCCTGGTGCCAATCATGAAATGTGTTTAAAAATGGATGGTACCACAGCCAGACATAAGGAACAGGAAAAATAGCTGGGGCTCAGCACCATGATCAGAGGTGATACCATTGTTGCACACACACTTGTCTTGCTGATGAGATCCAGCCTGTGAGCAGACACTGGGGTTGTTAATGCTTTTAGGGCTCCTGTTAGCCCTGGTTCAGGTGGGTGGTTTGCTGAGGACTGTCGTTTAGTAGGAGGCTTTTGTAGCATCAGGGCATCTCACCATGTAGCAAACAGTGATTTGCTAATCACCATTAATGATAACGGTGATTCACTTCAAAATACCTGATACTGACAGGACATTTATTCTTCAAACAAATGCTCTGCATGAAGTATGCAATGACCTACACTTTGCACACCTGCTGTTACACTAACTTATTTAAATGAATACATCTGCTGTACATACAAGTTATCTCATACTTCATTAGTTGTATACCAAATAACTGACTTTGTAGATTGTTTGGGGTATTACGTCAAGACCAAAGGCACAGTAGAAATGAGCTGTTTCTTCTGCATGTGACATTCCCTAAGGCAGAGACTCCTAAACTGCAATATAGTTCTTAAAACTTAACCTCAAATTTTTCTGTAAGAAAAAGTAAAAGACGGTTTTGGCCAAATAATTTCTCCTAACTCTGTGCACTGATAGGTCAGATCTGCTACAGGATTTCCTTAGATCATTAGTAATTCATAAGTAAGAGGTACCTGAAACAGAAAAGTGATGAAAACTAGAATGTGCTGGCAATTCCTAACTCCGTGTTGAAAATCATATTGCTAGTTACCTAAAAACTAATATTGGTCCCACTCTGATGCCTCTTCTTGTGTGATTAAACAAAGAAGTGAGTACAAACAAATAGAGGCCAATGGCACTGGAGATAAAAAAACCCAAACCAAAATCATTATGTTTTTAGCTTGGTTATCATATAAGACAACTAAGTAATTAATTTTATTTTCATATCAGAGGCATGACTGGCTGTTCTACTGCCAAAAAAACGTGAATTTTTACTAATTTCTTCTCTAGGAATACAGTTAAGAACTACCCTATATAATCAAATCACATACTATATATGATTCTTCTTTTTTTTTTTCTGTTACTAATTGAGTTATATTAAGCATAGCATTGGATGAACTTTCTTAGAAAGAAGATTTATACTTTTCTTCAGGCAATGTTTCACTCTCCTCTCATGTTCTTTTGAAAGCCTGTCATCTGAAATCAGTCTGTGCTTCAGGTTCTAGAAATCAGATGAAAGTGAAGAATGCTTTTATGCCCCATAGATGTTAATGCCATACTATTCTGACTCAGTTATTTTAAATGAAGTCTTATAATTTCACTGTTAGAGAAGCTGCATAAAAATTTTATAAAGGAGAACAAAATTAGTTTTCTATTTATTTTTTTATTTTCTTTTTGTGAACAAGGTAAGTGGTTGCCATTGCAGAATGAATATTTCCAGGAAATGAAATCTCTGTACAGTGAACTTCAAAGCAACACTGAGTGTATTTATTTATATCTGTAAGAACAGTAATCTTCACAAACATCCCACTATGCAACATCATTAAATTCACAGCTTCCACTAAACAGTAGCCAGCTGAATGCCACTGTAAGAGACTGTATTAATCAGAATGTGTTTTCATAATTACCTAGGAGATATGGAGGAAGGAGCTCACACAGTCACTGTGCCAAGCTGCTGGACTGTCTCTGCTTGCTCAGTGTAACAAATGAGGCTGATTGCTCTGCACAGGAGTGGATAACCAAAGTTCTGGATTTCATCACTGTAATACTGGCAGGAAGATCAGTAACACGGAACAGTCAAATTTGCCAACACCTGCTACAGATATCATTACTATTTCCTTTCTCTGTGTCTCCAGACTTCAGATTTTTATGTATTTAATTTCAGTTGTAGATTAACTTGGATGCACTTTGTATATATATCATATTCCACTGGAAAGTTTTAGGTGTATGGAACTCAAGTAACAATGTGAAGGTCAGCACAATAAGGAACTCGTAAAGAAGTAAATGCCAAGTAGTAAAAATATTAATAAGGAAAAATGCCAGGTGGTAAGTATAAAAAAAAATCCTCCTGAGTTTGAGAATTCTACCATCAAGTAAGAAAAACCCTATACAACTATAGGACACTGTAGAAATCCCTTCCAGCTTGATGTTGAATGAAAAGCTTGTGATACGGCCTAAAAACCTTGAAATATTTCACTTAATATCCATGACATCTTTTTAAGGTTGATGGTTTGAACTCTCATAAAGGTGGACAATAGGGAATTCTTTTTGAACACAAGGGCATCAGAGAGTACTGGTGAGACAATAGAGAGTGATGGAATATTTAGTAACTATTAACCACTTTAAAGAGATTCAGAGGTACTGGAATTAATTTTATATCTTGCTGTTCAAAAAGAAAAAAAAAGCCACAGTAAAACCAAACCATTTAAAATAAAAGAGTGAAATGGTAGTAATTTAATAAAACTCCTGATATTTTCTACACTGATTATTATCCAACACCTTTTCGGGATTACCTAAAAACATTTTTCCAGATTTTGAGCAAAATGACCTTTCAGAAGGTTACAAGGCAAAAGGTGTAGTGAAAGATAAAGAATTTAATTCCTTCTAAAGAGAGATGCTGAACAGTTTGTCTTTCAGAGTACAAAACAGTAAATTTGAAATGGATTGTATAAAGGGAGCTAGAGAAATTGTATCAGCTTTTGTGATAGAGCTGACTCTGATATTGAACTAGGTTTAATGTGAAACAAGAGTTGCATTAGAAACAAAGTCAGTAATGTATTGATAGGTAAGTGATAAAAGAGTTTCCTGACTAGAATGCATTAAATGAAGGAACTAAAACTGAAATATTTTAGTGGTATGAGATACAAAGTGAATAGATTAATATTAAGGATAGACTAAACAGAAGATGAACATGTCATCTAAAGGATTAATTTATGAATTTCATTACCCATATAAAGTGCAGTATCTTGAGAAGAAACAGAGATTATCTGAAATATTAAAATCAGATGGGGTTGAGACTTGTATCTTTTTCTTATCTTACTGCAATTATTTCATAAAAAGTTCATTTCAATGCCAAATGCTGTATTTAGCAAGAATTTCTCAGTGTTCAACTTTACAGTGTTTAATGATTGCTATCATGCTTTATTTTTACTGTATAGATATTTCTATTACAATATCCTCAAATCAACAAACCTTTTTCTTGTCTAGAATTGTTAAATTAGTCTTATTTTTTTATAAAGCAACTTCCAGTCTTTTATTTAGGCTTGAAATTCAACCAGTTCAATTTTTATGTTATACCAGATATATATAACTAAGCAATCATGCTATGTTTCATTATATAAAAGAACTTTTATTACATCTTCTGCCAGCTGATTTAAAATTGCATTACAGGATGTCCAAACACAGCTTATTGCTTTGTTCTTGATTTCAATATCTATAAACACTGCTGTGATCAATGAAGTGCACATTTCATAGTATCATCCTCACACCTTACTAAGCCCTTTCTCCAGTAGCTATGACCTTTTTGCTACATGCATTTGGGACAGGCAAATGGGGTGGGGCACACGTTCCGATATACTTCGTAGAAATATCTGATTAGCAAGCCTGATGATGGCCTCATTCCCCTTCATAGAGACATTTTTAAGGCCTTTCAATTTGGCAGGAATTTTCAGTGAGGAAAATTTGCTGTCTCTGCCGCATGCAGCATAAGCAGGCTGGGTGCACAGATGCTTATTCTGCAAGGCAGTTCCCTTAGACTTGAAATAGTCAATAATGGTTTAAAAAACATGCACAAAGAGGGAAGAAGAAAGGGAGGAAAAGAAAAAAGAGCAAACTTCTGAAATTTTTTTGTTCATTAATGAATAAGAAACTCAGCAGAGCTTCTGTGAATATGAATGACTGCGGTCAGCTGCTTTTTGTGACTGCATATTTCATCAGATCTGTCATCTTTTTGCAAAGCACCATTGCAGTTGACAAATCTGCACTGCTGAGATTGTGAGCTACAAATAAGTACACATGGCATAAAAGGATCATTCAAACATTTTATCTCAAGGTTGACTGATTGCATTTTGGGAAGTCCTTTATGATGTGGTGGAATTGAAGCACATTTTCAGTAACTTTTGGTTCTTCCTCTTGCTTTGCTGTCTGTGGAAAAGGTTCTGTGTATGTTCTAAGAGGTGATCCCATTGTTTATAGTTCTTGATCATGCTAGTGATTCCTCCTATTTGTTCAATTTCGTATGAGAAAAATTCATTGATGACTCCATGCCCCAGATGAATTTAAGTGCATCACCTTTAATGTGTTCAGAAACACTGTGCTAGAGATCTTGGGCTGTCTGGTCTACCAGGCACTGGTCAGAACGACTTAAGCTTTTGTGCTGGCTTACCCTTGGTCTTGGGAAACTTAACTCTCCCACACTGCAGAACCCCAAACTCGGGGAATTATATTTTACCTAGGTCACAGGATGCTTACGTGGAGTCTTTTCTTACGTTTCACATTCCTACTGTTTTGAAAGAATTGCATTGTTATTGTAGTTGTTGAATAATACAACGAGGCCCATTGACAAGCTGTATGACTGAGGATGGGATAATCTTTTTATACATACAGCGGATCTATAAGGCCTGTGTCCATCTTTTTCCTTCCTTATAGTTTTACATTATGAATGGCAGTTGTGTTCTGGGAAAGTTCCTATCACTTTCATAAGATAGTTCATCTGGTATTCTGCAGAGGAGAGGTTTAGAATTTACCTTGTGTGCATAGAAAAAGCTTTTTTTATTTTGCCCAAGAGTTTAAATGCAAGGTGCAGTAATAAAAAAAAGCATAGTATATGGGAAAGTTTCAGCAATTAGCATTTTAGATTGAATAGTAGATCTGAAGAGAAGATGATGCTAGTAACTCTCTGTTCTGCCTTTTCACAGAGCTCTTAAAATTTATTTTATGCAGGTGAAATTTCAATTTTAGCTGCGATTTGCCAGTATACTTCAGTAAGCCATAGCCACTAGGTCCAATCTGCTGTGCTCTGGGAATATGACCCCTACGCCTATGTGAAGAAAACTTTTAATCATATGGTCATTAATCTCCTTGAATTTACTAGCCTTGGATTTGGAGCTGATCTTCAAGTCTGTCATAGCTTTACCATTTTGTGTATGCTTTTCTTAGTTAATAACTGACCTTGCCCTGGAGATTACATCTCATCACGGTCTGGCCAGTGCTCTTAATACTGCCTGTTCTGGATTGATACCATGTTAATATTTGCTTCTGTCCTTACTGACTACTCCCATCTTATGGATGGTCTGGTTGGGCTCCTCTATAGTTGATGTAGAAAGAGGGTCTTCTCCATATGTGCAGACTTGCTGCAGTGGGTTTCTGTGCTCTATTACCCTTCAGGTACAGTTCATTTCTCATTGCTATCTGTAGAGGAAGCTTTAACCTCATCAGGATCAAATGAATCTTTGTGAAAACCTTCACGACTTACCTTAGGTATTATAAAGAGTGGTCTTGTCTTTTAATTATGTATTGGTAGAGGTAGAAGGTGGCTCTGGATTTCAAGTGGAAGAAGTATTTAATGTACAACTAGGACTCAGGTTTTTGTGTTCCTGAATCTTGCAGCAAATCAAACACATTCTTGGTTTTGGGCTTTTTCTTAATATGAAGGCATTTTTTTTGTGGGTCATCCTTAGGCCCACCAAGTTCTCTGCTGTCAGGCGTCTTATACACTCAAAGCCTCAATTTTTTAGATCTGCCTTTTAGAGATGAATGCCCAGTTTTTTGTTATGGACCTTAAACTGATAGTGTGGAAGGTATATTCCCAATTCCTGCCTTAGGAAAAGCATATTTAGAAATTATTTACTTTCTTACCAATACAGAAAAGATCATACAGAGATAAGGAAAACTATGTTCCTAGTTGCATATTGAAATCCTGTTCTCTGGTTCCTTTGTTATTTCCTTAGATGGGTCTCAGTTTTACCCATTTTAGTTGATTTTGTTTGTGCCATGTGAGTTTCTCAATACTTCAGATCTATAGTTTATCTTACAAACTCTGAAACTGCAACTTGCAGCATATTTTAAATATAAGGTTCTAAGATCTTCTGTTCTTGTTGAGGGGAAAAAAATAGCGGATAACTGGTAGGAATAAGAAGTAAAGTTTGTGAACTCATAACCAACAATTTTACTCTAAAGATTAAGGATAATTTAATACACTTGATTCTTACATGGACTTGGCTGTGCAGTATGTGAAATGATTAAAGCATTGATTAAGACGTGAGATAACGAGGTGAGGTATAACATGTTGAATAGAGATATTTTTTTTTTTTGCCAAAGCAGGGCTGTTTCCCAAATCATTGGCAACACCTTATCACACTAAAACAGACATAGACTTCTTACATTTAGTTTGAGAGGCTGCTAAAATTCAATATGTGCACAGCACCTTTAAATAGTATTGAAACAGCTTGTCTACAGAAAAGATAAATAGCATTGAACATTGGTGTCTTCCACACATCTTCAATTTTTGAAAAAAAGCAGTTTTTCTTTTTTTTTTTTTGTCACACAAAAGGATGTACTTTGTAGAATCCCTGAAACCCTTGCCGTTCCTGTGAATTCCCAATTTGTTTTTAACTTTTAGTAACTCCCTACTACTTTAGTATGGTTTTGGAAATGAACAGTAGTATAATGAATAGTTTAGATGCATAGTAAGTTAAACATGTCCAGACCCATGTTCTCTTTCTGAAACCAGTTAGTGTAGTCTTGACCACAACTATACAGCGAAACTCTAAGATCTTCCCACACTGGTCTGCTTTAGGAAAAGCATTGCCAGCAGGTCAAAGCAGGTGATCCTTCCTCTCTATTCAGCGCAGGTGAGGCCACGTCTGGAGTGGTGAGCGTAGTCCTTGGCTCACCAGTGTAATAGACATGAACACACTGGAACAAGTCCAGCAGAGGGCCACAAAGTTGATGGAGGGGTGGGTGCATCTTACATTCAGGAGAGCTGAGACTTTTCATCTTAGAGAAGGCTGGGGGGGATATCAGGAAGTAAAGGTGAAAGAGCCAGACTCTTCTCAGTGGTGTGCCCAGTGGCAGGACCTGGGGCAATAAGGACAAATTGAAATAGGAAATTCTGTGTACATTTTGGAAATAAGCTTTTACAGTGAGTTTAGTCAAACAGTGGAACAGGTTGCCCAGAGAGATTGTGGGACTTTCTTGTTTAGAGATGCTCAGAACATGTCTGGACCCAGCCCATACCAACTTACTTGAACTGTCCCTGCTCTGAGTCAGGTGGTGGAACTAGATGATGTCCAGAGGTCCCTTTCCACCTCAGCAGTTCTATGAAAACAGAGTGGCTGCTTCCAGATTTCCTATGGGAATTGTCTCAGGTCTGAACTAATACCTGGATCTCACCCAGGAATATATTGGCAAAAGATATTTGACCTGAGCCAAATCACATCTGGGATCGTTCTAATCTAGAGAGATGTTGAAAGAAAATACAGAAAATGTGCAGGTGTCTTAGTAATTTTAAAACCTTTCAGGCACTTGACAATGTATCATGGAATCAGAATGGTTTTTGTTGGAAGGGATATTAAAGATCATTTGGTTCCACCTCCCGTGCCATGGACAGGGACACCTTCTACTAGGCCAAAGCTCAGAGATTCATCCCATCTGTCCTTAAACACTTCCAGGGATGGGGTATCCACAACTTCTCTGGGCAACCTGTTCCAGGGCCTCACC
Source organism: Edolisoma coerulescens (assembly GCA_013397115.1). Taxonomy (NCBI): domain Eukaryota; kingdom Metazoa; phylum Chordata; class Aves; order Passeriformes; family Campephagidae; genus Edolisoma; species Edolisoma coerulescens. The sequence goes on from VWZW01002386.1 coordinate 137,838, forward strand.
ACACTCACATTAAAGAACTTTTTCCTAATACCAAATCTAAACCTCCTCTCTTTGAGTTTCAAGCCATTCCCTCTTGTCCTGTCACTACATGCTCTTGCAAAAAGTCCCTCTTCCATTTCTTTTAGCCTCCTTTCAGATACTGGAAGGCTACAATTAGGTCACCCCTAAGCCTTCTCTTTTTCAATTTGAAGAAAGCTCAAAATTATGCTAAACTAATTGCCACTTTATCTTCCTTGTGTGAGATTGATATGTTACATTTTTATTATTTTCTTCTTTTTAATATGAGGAGTAAAGAATTTGCAGTACACAACAGCTGAGGATTTTACTTAAATTTCTTGCTGATATGTTGCCTTGGTAACATCCTCAAGCACTTTTGCTGTCTTTATGTGCCACTTTGTAACCCTAGGTTTTGGCCTTTAGTACAGTTCTAGGTATACTGCAGTGTTTTGACATGTTATGTAAGTATTCTTGGTGGCTCATGAAATAAACATCGTGGGAAATGTAGGGGCAATCAGAATGAGGTGTTTAGATGCCATGACAACAAAGATACAAACCTTCTAAACCTTCATGCCGTTATCATTAAGGGAAAGACCTTCTGCATGCCTTCCTCTGTCATTATCAGATTTGTGTAAGTGTTGCTGTTTCATTTCTGTATAATGCTAATGCATATTGGGTGACGTCAGTAAAACAGGCAAATATTCTCCTCTCCCATCTGGAGAGGAAAAACAAGAAACACACCCCAGGTGATTATTGTAGGTCTATATGCACATGCGACAAAGAGGAGCAAAACAGCCACATGACCTGGTCTCTTACCAAAATAACCCAAACAAGCCACAAAACCTACTGGGAGATGAAGTCCTAATCATTGGTACAGCTGGCCCACAAATGCCTCTTAGGAGGTAGATGCCTCAGGGTACTAGGACTGAAAAATCTCTCCTTATTCTGGAGAGATTGCTAGAGCAGCTCTCCTATGAAGACTGAGAGAGTTGGAGAAGAGAAGGCTCCAGGGAGACCTGATTACTCAGGATTTAAAGAGGGCTTGTAAGAAAGATGGAGAGCGACTTTTGACAAGGGCGTGTAGTGACAGGACAAGGGGGAATGGCTTTGAACTGAGAGTAGATATTACTAGATATTACTAGATATTAGGAAGAAATTCTTCCCTGTGAGGGTGGTGAGGAACAGGATGCCCTGAGGAACAGGATGCCCAGAGAAGTTGTGGATGCCCCATCCCTGGAAGTTGGCCAGTTGAATAGGGCTTTGGGCACCCTGGTCTAGGGAAATATGCCACTGTCCATGGCAGAGGGTTGGAACCAGATGATCTTTAAGGTCCCTTCCAGCCCAAGCCATACTATTATGATTTTATTTTATTCATTTAGTCATGTGATTTCACTATTTTTGCATATTTTCCTCATGACTGGCAGAAGCACAGCCCAAGCATGAGCAGAGTGCAGATAGAAACATTTCTGAGATTTTTACTTCATTATTTTTTGATTTCTTTGTGACTCTAAGAGCAAGGTAAAGCCTGTTCCAATGTATTTCTGTCTCTGTTAGATGAGCTTTTCCTTAACAGAGGAAGCCACCTCCTTTAATGTCAAGGAGAGGTTGTCATAGCCTGAAGCAGCCATTCTGTGTGTGGAAAGAAAATGTGCTATGTCTGAATCCTCTTTCATGAATGCAGATTTGAAAATTTTCAGGTCTTTCCAGAATCCACAGAAATACCTTGTCAGCTTCTGTTCTCTGTAGAAAGTATTTCTCCAGCAACAGCCTCAGAGGCAATTCACCTTTCTGCTCCCTGCCATAGCACTCTGGTAATAGAGCCATAGGCCAGTTCAGTAATTGCATTAGTTTTGTATAAAATCCATGAAATTGCCTCAGACATGTCAAATGTGTGGTGCAAAGTGATTGTGTACAGATAAAGATATTCTGAGAGGGCTCTGCCATCAGGATGTATAAAGTAGCTGACATTTTTACTGTAACTGAGAACTCCAGCATCTATTCATTGGGGATAAAGGTATTAACCAGCAGTAAATAGATAATCTAATCTTTCAGTCCCAGTGTCTTCCCTGATCAATAGGATTTTCAAGTTCAAGTGTTTGGTATCTACCTGTCCCTTTTTGTAACGGATAAGCAAGAGGAGAAATTTAACTTTACTTGTGCTACTTTTTTCCAGCCTAAACCTACAGTGAATACTTTGCTCTTTAAAGTAGCGTTAAAAAAAAGTGGTATGTTGGTTTAAGATTTCAGTCTAGTTTTCAATCTGTATGAATGCCTGAATATATAGATGTACATTGTGCTCTGTATGTGATGTGATTTATCTGCTTCATCACAGAATAATATTCTGTGGTGCCTGTTGTTGTGCCTGTGGTAATAAAAATAATCTGAAGGTATCATTACTTGAAATTTGTAAAGCACAGAAAGGGTCAATTTTGTTTATTTGGTTATTGTATGGTTTTTTGATGTTTTTTATTAAACCATGGACAAATTAATATAACTGAGGAAACTTAAATCACAGCATAATATTTTTTTCCTCTGACATAGTAGGAATATATTTAAAATGCCAGACATTTTTATATTTGCATACATGAACATAGTATTTCTCTCTAAGTGATACTCCTATACAGAGTGCTAAACATTTAGTATTTTAACCACATTCTCTCATTGCTTCTGATAATGGGCAACTATAATGTCTGGTTCAAGTCACAATACACTGTGAATATTTTATGGGTTTTTTAGGTAATAATTGTGTCAATGTTGTGTCTTGAACAAAGTTAATTCTTAGGGAACTCTGGTCTTCTTTGATCTTCAGTGTTTGCATGTGTGTGCTTTTTCTTCTTCTGAAATAAGGGACATCGATTTCAACAAATTTGAAGAAATTTATGTTCTAGTACTTTTTTTCAGAAGTCAGCATCCTTTTAAAAACTAATTTATGAACATTAGTTTTTTACATATAAAAATAGTCATATGGCATTTAAATTATGGTTATCAGAACAAAATACCTAGTGCCTTGATGAGCTTGTATAAGGCAAATTGCTGGGATATAATCCAGTAGAGAAAATAATAATTAGAGTGAAGGAAGCAGCCAGAAGGCTTGGCAAAATTTATCTTGGTGTGAGCTGTTAAGGAAATGAATATTTTTTTGCAAATTAGGTAGGAAACTTGGGGAAGCTGCTACATCTGGATGGCCTGGGAACATATGAGGCCCCCACATGAGCTTTCATCCTCATGACTTTAGAGAAGTGGCCCCTGTCCTTTTGATTGCAGACCCTGCCACCTGCATTTCTGTCACCTCAAGATGTGGGTGTTATGGTGGGTTTGCATGGTGCCAGGCCTGGGAGGAAGTAGAGGTGAAAAGAGTGCAGAATGCCCTGCCTGCTTCGCAAGTTGAACTGAAAGCTGGGGTACTTCAGCCGGTGAGTCGCTGCCATGGTTCCGCCCCGGCCAGCGAGCCAGCCCCACGCAGCCGCTCGCTCACTCCCACACCAGCAGCATCAGGGGGAGAACTGGAAAGGTAAAAGGTAGAAAACTCACAGGTTTAAATAAAAACAGTTTAGTAGGGAGAGCAAAAGCCACGCACACAAAGCAAGCAAAGAATTAATTCACTGCTTCCCAAGGGCAGGCAGGTGTTCAGCTACCTCCAGGAGAGCAGGTCCCCATTACGTGCAGCGGTTCCTTGGGAAGACAAGCGTCATCACTCCAAATGTGCCCCCCCTTCTCCCTTCCCTCCCATTTATATGCTAAGCATGATGGTTTGGAATATCCCTCTGGTCAGTTTGGGTCACCTGTCCTGGCTGTTTCCTCCCAACCTCCCATTCACCCCCAGCCCCCTCACCAGGGTGGCAGCATGGAAGGCAGAAAAGGCCTTGGCTCTGTGCAAGCCCTGCTCAGCAATAACAAAAACATCTCTGTATAATCAACCCTGTGTTCAGCAAAAATCTAAAACACAGCCCCATACCAGACACTAGGAAGAAAATTAATTCTACCCCAGCCAAAACTAGCACAGTCACCCACTGCAAAGCCATTTGATAGCTCCTCCTCAGTCTTTTTACAGACCTTCTTCTGATCCTTCTCAGCATGCACAGGCATTTTCATGCCAGACCAATTTTCCTTGCCAAATTCATAAGATTACTGAATAGAACTTTCTAATAGAAACTGGCTGCGACCTTCACTACAGGGTGGCTAATATTTCTGTGTAATGATGGAGAAGTGGATCCTGTTTGCGTGATTCAAATAGTAATGTTGAAATTGAGGAGACACAGGAAGTGTTTCTATGTCATTAAACAAAACTGAAAGGAGACAAAATGCTCTAAATAGAGAAGAGGAGGATGACAGTTGTTTTTCTGTCTGTTTACTCCCTCTGTTCTACTCATACTTTCTCCCTTTTTTCTCCTTTCTCATTTCTTCCGTCACTGACTTTTCCTATTTTTAATTAGTAGCTAGCAGCACAGATTTCAGAGAGAGCATTAAAAAGGAAGTTATCAGGCTGGGTTTTATGCTGCATCAACAGAGAAATACCGTCCCAGGTGAAAGTGACTGCTGCAAAGGCAGGTTTGTCTCAAGACTGCCATACTTAGAAGCAGAATTTCTTTTGGATCACAGACATAAAAAAGCATTTCCCAGCTACTAAGCCAGTAAGCGTAAGAGTTGGGAAACAATGTAAAACCACTTGTGCTGATCCTTTTGTTTTTCTTTTGAAGTCGATTACTTTCGCACTCTGATAGAATTTATATACTGGGTCACATTTGCCTGGCATTTTCTAGTATCCTAGATCAATCAAACTAAAGAACTCCTTCCCTGAGAGCATCCAGCCAAACTAAAAAGAGGCCAGCATGACACTTGGCTGACACCAATTTGGGAAAAAAAAAAAAAAGAAAACTTTAGGCCAGCCGATGTCTCTAAATATCTGTTGCTAAATAATATAATACATACTTTTGTCCATACTAACTTCTATATATGCTAAGTATTTTTGTTAGGAAATTTCAAAGGCTTTGCCAGAATCTTTTCTGTCTAAGCCTAAGGTCTTGTACTCAACTCTGCAATCCTTAGAAGAAGAGAAGATTCAAAGTCATAAAAATACCTTTGGCAAGCAAGAGCATAATGACCACCACTCATGGGATCAGTGTTATTCAGGATAACTTTGCTGTATAATACACCATGCTGCCTTCCCTGCAGTTCAGGAAGCTGCTGCTGTCTGCTCTTCATTTTCAGAACAGGGTTATTCTTACTTTTCTCCTAGATTTTTGATTCCTAAGAAAGTAGACTTTATTTTTGTAGAAATGATTTAAAATAAAACTTAGGATTTAGACTTGTACTGAACTCAGCTGTTCTATTTTTCTCACAGCAGTTAGATATACTTCTGTCCTAAATGCAGGAAATTACACTTACCCATCTTGGTGTAGAATTTTTAAATACATAGTTAAAAGCTATTCATCAAATATGCCTTTATTTTGTAAAAACAGATAAGTGGCAAAGAGTCTTAACAAAATTCTGTCTTAGGCCCTGCTTTCTTGAGAACTTTGTTACCTTGTAAGTAAAAACTGAAAGCCTTCTTCGTGTGCTAATTTACTAACTCCAGACTTCATAATAAGTCAGTAAAGACAACTTGCAGCCAGCAGGCCTAGGAAAGAGGGATTATGGCATGGATACTTTGGGTAAAAAACACCCTAGATTGAAGTTTGTGTTGTTTGAGATATTAATTACCGAAAATGCAGACTAGGAGTGGGGATACAATTCTATCTAACAGAGAAACACTGAGATCCTGAATGTGAATGTTGTGGGATAGAAGTACAAATACCTTTCAGATCCTTGTCTGACTTTGGCACCCCATGGACTCCAGAGGCAGTGACAGGCAACCTTGTCAGGACATCTCAGTCATGTGCTTTTGTGTGACTGCAGAATTCTCACGCTTTGGGACAGCTTTGAGACTGAGGCTTACCACTGTGTAGGCAGGGCCAGGAGTTGGACTGAATGATCCTGATGGGTCCTTTCCAACTCAGCATATTCTGTGATTTTCTAGGTGTTGATTGAGAATTGTTTCTTTGCTATGAGCCAACTACACTGCAACTCATGCTTAGGTCAAATCTTTATGATTGTCCATCTTGCGTAAATAGAAGCTACACTCCTGTTCGTATTTCATATGAGCTTCAAAGTATGCCAGGAGAGGAGGGATGCTCAGGTAAGCCCACTGCTCTCCTGTGACCCTGGGCACATGCCGTATAGGTGGACCAAGCATGCTGATGTTGATAACAGTCATGCTGAACCTCTCACAACCTACACAGCACCTTGCAATGCTTACGAAACTTGACACTGCAACACATCATAAGCAGAAAGCTGCTCCCCTAGGCCTGAACTGTTAAGTGTTATCTCACTTGAAATATGAGACCTGAGTCTGCTGCGGTGGCTGTTGACTAGTGTGAAGCACAGTTATGCGTCTTTTCCCATCTTTTGTAGAGCACCCTGAGGATATAAAGACTTGCAAAAGCTTTTCTGCCCAGTCATCTATGAGCTAATTTTTTTATGTTGCTAGAGCTGTCTTTTTCCATTTCCGCATCTACATGTTGGATGCTATGTTAATAGAGAGTGGTACTTTGAATTCTATTAAATTTTCAAAAGTCTATTCTAGCCTCTTGTTCTATTCCTGCCCTTGTAATTTATCATGTGAGTAGCTTGCTTTCTGCTAGTAAAGATTGAGATTTCCAGTTTTCCATGACTTGAAATGTTTTGTCTGACTCCTTTCCCCCTTTTTTGATGTGCGCTGCTAACATTGATGACTAAGGCAGCTTTTTGAAAGAGAACTGTCCCCATTATCTGCAGCATGCTACATTTTTTTACTCTTATTTTTTTTAAAAGAACTGTGTCATAGATTTTTTAATTCCTTCCCAGGTAGCCCTTGTTTGTGTCTTTTTAAAATCCCTGTGGATTGTTTTTATTAATTTCTGTGCCCATAGTTTATCCATCTATGGGGGAGAGTGGAAAGGAGACTGCCTTTAAAGTTTGTGAGCCTGTGAGGGGGAAATTTGCCATTAACTGGATCGTATATTGTAATTACCAGTATCCTCCAGGTTGTCAGTGGTCACTAAGCTCAGTAATCAGTGTCATAATCTTTGCTGCTGCTGTTGCCCTTGTTGGGAGTTCCTGATGGGTAGGTGTGAGGTCCTGAACATTGTGTTGCCAGCTAAGTTGCAGTCGAGCGATCACAGCACTCTTAACTTGACTTGAGGAATGGCCAAAGGTTTGGTACAGAGGCTAAGGTTTGTTGGAGAAGAGCACAATTCCAACACATTTAACCTATCAGGAAGGGAGTTAAGGGATAGGTACCGATGGAAGGAGGCTTGCTGAAACACAGTGATATCACTGACCCTGTACTGGACATTGGCAACATTTTATCCTCTGTTGTGATATGGTAAAAAGAGCACAACATGTCTATCACATGCCAGCTATATCTTTGTTTTCTTACTGTCCTGTCCTGTATGTCCCCTTTCTAGCCCTATCTCGTTCTGCACTCACTACAATATTCCTTTTCCACCATTGCAGTAAGATTGCACATGAGTCAATGCCTTAGCAAGCCTTTGTGCTGCTGGTGCTCAGGTGAACCCTATGCTGGGCAGCCACAGAACATATTTCCCTGTCAGACAAGTGGTTCCATCAAAGCTGGAACAAATAAAACCTTATTTCTTATTGATTTGTGTCTTGCATTAATCTCATGAACTTTCTGTTTTCCAGCAAATGTGAAATCATATTGTAACATCTCCCTCACAGCCTAAAGGCTGTTTTGCAATTAATTTGCAATTAATTTGATTAGGGAAAAAGGATATCTAGAGGCCTTTTGGACCCCCAGAAGATCTGACTGGAAAATTCTTAGATCAGTATCAGTTGGAAGATACAGGTCTTGATAATAGCTGAGCTGGGATGTTTCAGGACTTGTGCGTGTCATATGGATATGAGTAAGTCTGTACTGGAAATGTAAATGAACACAAAGGAATCGGGATGACAGTTTCTGTCTAAAATAGGGCAACTGTCATTATGTTACTTGCAAACCAAAGAGTCTCCTGAAATGCCTACTTGGCTTTGAAAGTTATTCCCAGGGAATTCAGAAATCTGCACAGAAATAAAGAGAGAAACCAATGGAGGAAGAAAAGCAAAGAAAATAATCTGAGATGAAAGCATCCATCCCTTTCTTACAACTTTTGTCACAGAAAAGATGACTGATAGTCCACAGAAAAGGCATGAAACTCCTTACAGTGGTGTTCAAAACATATTCCAGGTAATTAGTGTTGTCTATCATGAGTTATTTCTTCCATCTCTTGAAATATGAATAATCCTGAAAAAAATTCCACATCAGAAGGTGTATTCATTTCTACTCAGAACTATACTTTGCCATACATTTGGATTCTTCATGTGAAAGAAAAACAAGAATTGACTTCTTAGATACGTCTTTTCAGGGTGAAATATTTTTTAAAACATCCCAAACTTCCCAAATTGTGAAAAGTAGAGGGAGAAAGTGCCCCTGCATTCCTATAATTACTGTATCAGTTTCTTTGTTTGGTTCGGCTTGTTTCAAGCTCCACTGCAAAGAAGGCTATTTGTGTGAACTCTCTCTTCTTATTGTTAGTACAATGATGAAGAGGTTGACAGATTCTCTTCTCTTGCCTGAAGCTGCTAGCTAGTCAGTCTGGCTGATGCTCCCTCTGTAATTTTTTCTTGTCATATATTCTTGTTTCCTGTGGTTTTTACTTCTTTACTATGTGACAGTCACACAGATGAATAGCAGCCAAAGGAAAAGAGAATAAAAAATCCAATTCAATCAGTAACTATAAATAATACACCTTCAAGAAGAAAATCATGAAATTGGTGAGAAGTCCAGCATACAAGAGACTAGCAAAAGGTTTGGGAGTAGCTTATCAAAATCAGTAATCAAGATCAAGTCATGTGATCTTGAAGACAGAAAATACAAATGAAATAGGGACTTACTCAAAAGGGGATTTTTTCTGTTACAGTGCACAGTGTGCTGACTTTGGCTCTCAAGAAACCCAAGTTCCCAACTTTGTTCAGGAAAAAATAGCAAGTACTATTACAATATCTGACAAACATAAAAATTGCAATCAATAGTAATTGGTGTACATAGTGAGTTATAAATATAAGGAATAAATAGACAAGGGAATTTAAACATAGCAGGAACAACTTTCTGTAAGTTACCATTGTGAAGGCAATAGCAATGTCAAAGTATAAATTTTAATTTAGTTAAACTGTATCTGGAATGAAAGCAATGCCAGTACCACTCAAGAATACCCTCAGATTTGAACAGCCAAACTATGATGAAAAAAAATAGTATTTAATAACTTTTAATTTCCATATTTTAAAAAGGGGGGATATACTCATGTATCAGAATAACAAAGTGCTCTCCAGTCCACCGATTAAAAAGCTCATTAGAGAGCAATAATAGAAGCAATATTTAAGATCAGAAACCTAAGACAACTTTGCCCAGAAGTCTTTTAAGATTCAGTAGATACTGAAGAGAGACCTGAGAGTCCTGGTAAACAGCTGCTATAAAATGAACCAATAGCGTTTCCTGGAATGTAAGAAGGCCAAGAGCATCTTTAGGTGGCTTTGTCTATTGGCAAGAGCTAATCAGGTGTGTTGAGGGCAGCCGTCCTTCTGCTCAGTTCAGCATGTGTGAAATCTGGAGTGCTGTGTCTGGTTTGGGGTACAGGAAAGGCACACTGAAGTGGGTCTGTGAAGGGCCACCAGGAGATGATGGTGTGCAAGGAGAGGCCGAAAGAAATGTCTTTGTTCAGCCTTAAAAAAGCTGAAGGGAGATCCAGTTCCTGCCTTTAGCTGTTTATTGGGAGGTTATAGAGAAGGTGCAGCCAGACTTCTCAGAGCTACGGAGAGAAGAATGGGAGGTTCAGCACAGGGAGTTCCAGTGCAGTGTAAGGAAAAAGTTATTTCTATGAGAGTGGTCTGACACTGAAAAAGTTGTCTGGACAGGGAGTGGGATGTCCATCCTTGAATATACACAAAACTGAACACGGCTCTGAGGAACCGGTTCTAACTAGGACTTCATTGGGCAAATGAACTTTGGATGTTCCTTCAAACCAGTGTGATTCCATGGTTCTATGGTTAAAAGATACTAATTTTTTTAAAAAAGTATGAGATTATCAGAGGTAGTCTAGAATTATAGAAGCACCCTCCAGTTAGGAATTAATCTGGCCTAATGTCGTTTACCCAGTTACATGTTGGTTAGTTACCACACAGGAATCCCAGGCAAAAAGTAACAGCTGTAAAAGCATACAATGAACAAGCAGCAGATCATGTGAATGTCAGAAACAATGAAGACTTGAAAACCAAGCCTTGAAGACCTGTGAGATCTGATGTCTAATAAAAGGAGGGCTCATGGGTGCTTTAAAATGTCCGTTTTCTTTTTATACCATTAAAAAAAAAAAACCCAGAAACATGAAATCTCAGAAATCTCTTCCACCTTGTCAAAGATGTTTGAAATTTCTGGTCAGCTCATGGCTCCTTTCATGAGATTGATCAACAAGAAAGCAAATACATAGACAGTGTCTTATTTCTGTAGGAAACCAGGCTAAAAATAAAAGGATGAAAATCTAATTAAGACCAGGGAATATTATGGAAATTATTAATATTATGGAAAGAAGTCTTCGCAAAGAAATATGATTTTGGTCGTTCATATCATTAGAACTGGGATTCATAAAACTAAAAGCAAAGAAGAAAAGTATTTAAGTGCTTTATTAGTCACTTATAACACTTTGACTGCCAAAAATATGACTATGAAGTATCAGTAAAGAGATTTTTAAAGGGATTAAGAACTGCCTTGTTGAATAGAACAGGAAAATGAGCTGTCAATGGGGAGTCACAGCTGCATAGAAGCTCAGCTAGTAGGGTTCCTTAGTATTAGCTTGTTTCAGTCAGTGACTGAAGGTGAATATAAAATCACTGATAACAAACTAAGGCAATTCAAATAAAAACAGGGCATGCATTTTCACCATTAGGAAGTATGGTCCCCTGTGGAACAAACTAAGGGGAGCAGCAATGTTTTAATACCATGATGTCTTCAAATCAAAGGAAAAATGACTCTGCTAGGGTGCTTTTGTGTTAAGGCTGTTGATTTAGTTCAGATAGGGTGAGTGAGTAGTATCCTATAATCTTTTCCCTACAAGAGCTCAAATCAGATGATTTAATGGTTCTTTTTATGGAAACCCTAGTCTTTGAAAAAGGTGACAGAAAAGAAGTAATTGATGAGACCAAAAAGATAAACACTGAAAGAGAAAAAATATTAGGGAAGCAAAGAAGACCTATGATTAAAACCAAGATAACTATTGCCTAATTTTGCATTAGTAAAACATATATTCTTAAAATGCATCTTCAGCTAGGACTGGACTTGTTGCATATTAGAAAAAGGGTTCTTGACCCAGAGTGTGGTTGGGCAGTGGAAGAGGGAAGTGATCACAGCACCAAGCCTGACAGACAATACACTCAGGCACATGGTGTGACTCCTGGGGTGTCCTGTGCAGGGCCAGGAGCTGCACTTGATGATCCTTGTGGGTCACTCCCACAACTCAGACGATTCTGTGATTCTGTGAACTGGAAGCTTGAAAAAAGCTTTTGAAAACTCATTCTTAGGTTTGGCTTTCAAAGACATAACATTCAGGCAGCCAAGAAATCCCATCAATGTCATTTATTATACACTAGTGTTATGCAGTAGTTCAGGCTTTCAGTAGGTTCCTGAAAAATACTTCAAGGGCTTCCAGTAGCAAACAAAGTTGTTAAGGTACGTTTCAAAATAGAATGACTGTAAAAATGACAGTGTGTTGCTCATGTCTGTCTGGATATACACCTACTCTCCCTCACCCCCACCCCTTCCTTACTAGAAATCCAGAAAAACTCCAGCAGTGATAATAGAACTGTGTTCTTTGGATTGTGTAATAGGGGTTCCAAGCAGAAGCATGCACTGAAACCTCTGCATGCAGATTACAAGCTTATTGCTCCTCTGTGCACGCTTATGGCCATTAGTATCTTCGCACCCTTGTATAGGCATTATTTTCAGAAACAACTGTGTTGAAAGTTTAAAGAACTTTCTCACTATTACAGTCTTGTTTTGTTCATTGTAATACTAATTGTAAGTCTGGTTAAGCTTTTCCCAGCTGTTTCACTTCCTATTTGTTGGTAGGAGTCCAGTTTTCTTCTTTGAAAAAACATTGCAAAATCCTAAACATTGATTTAACCTTGTGTGATGCATTTTTAAGTATTAAAAGCTGTGTTTCAACCTAGACTGCTAATTCTATATCCAGTGTTCAGTAACTAGACTCACACATATGCTTGGTCTTTTCATAAACATACTTTTATGTCCAGGTGTCCAGAGTACCAGCCTGCTTTGCGTGTGCCTGTCAGCCTGCCCATCAAACTGGGGCCATGGAGCTCAAGTGTCTGAAACTACACACCCTGTAGGGAGATGGGGGCAGAGCTTCTTACATCCCCATGAAAACTCATGTCTCCTCTGTTTTTTTTCTAGTTTTGTGCTGCTTCTTTAGCTGTTTCCTTTTATCTTCTCTTGCTATCAAATCTTGTATGCTAGCAGCATATGTACTTATGTCTCCCCTTTCTCCTGAGTCTTGCACTGTCTTGCCAAATTATGCTGTGAACCAGAAGTCAGCTACATAATTTTTTGCAAGAATAATCCCCATCTGAAGCATGTACTTCTGTAAACCTCATCATAAATCTTAGCTCTTCACTGTGCACTTCTTTAAATTGTTACGCTTCTTTAGGGATCTTGAATGGACTCTGTAAGAACTTTTGTGTATGTTCCAGTGAAAATGGATGTAAGAAAAATGGGCTTAAACAAAAACTATTGCCAAGATCAATTTTTACGTTTTTATTTATTTGTGTGTAGACAAGTATGTGTGGAAATTTTTGATGTTGCAGTCTGTTTAACTGTAATTAAGTCTTAATTGTACAAGACATTTGAACTCTGGCAGAATCCTACCAGAAAGGTGTCACTGCTCCAGTTTTGCTGTGGTCAGTTTTGTAAATCTAATTTGGATCCAGAGCTAGGATCCTATTCTTTCCTGGAGCATACCTTCATATAGTCTCTGCACCCACACTCCTCTTTTCAGTTTCTGCTTCCTGGCTGAACAGTGATTATCTCCATCAAATCCTCCAGTCTGTTCATACCAGGACAGAGGCCCCCACTTCCTCCAAGTTCAGTGGGACTTGCAAGTACAAGCAATGAGCTGATATTAGTAAGGGAAGTGTTACAAAACTTCTCTGCCAGGCCTGCATTTCAGTGGGAATGATTGTGTCTTGGTCTGTTTTGCACCACACTCAGAATTTAGTATGTAACTCAGTGTTTAGTATGTAACGCCTTTCAAAAACACTGAAGCTGTAAGCAGCAAACAGTGCTAGAGCAAAGTAACTCAGTGCTTTCTTATGGATCTGTGAAGTGAAATGGTTGATGCTGAAGACCCAATGACCATTCTATCTGCATCTAATGGCTCTCTTACTTGCACTTATACACTTAATTATACCTAAATTTCATTTAGATTTGTCTTTTGTACAAATAGAATGCAGAATATGAGGGATTTTTTCCATTTTCTGATAGTTCCAGCTGTAATTGCAAAAATTTTTTCATAAGCATAGATGAAACTCCTTTACTCAAGCAGCAGTATTTCTGAATAAACACTTTCCAGGGTTGCTTTAAAATCATTGCTGTAAGATCATGCTCAGGTTCATCTATTCGGATGGGACTGATTGAGTCTAAGTAGAAGGCTTCAGGCTGTGATCTTTGCAAGGAAGTTAAACGTGGAATTCATTGACATGGATAAATAAGGGCTGGAAAAAAAAAAGTCAAGATGCTTGCAGTACAAATGAGCTATAAACCAAATGTAAATGCTAAAGGTGTGGTCAGGACCTTTACCTGACTGCAGTATGCACAAGCCAAGTAAACAATAATCGAGTGTTTGGTACCTGGAATTGAGATGGGTGTTTTATAAAAGGAGATCAACCTTCAGACTCAGACCACTGGCTACTGAAATTTTAGAGTGTTGCTGCTTTTAAAATTACATGACTAACCTGAGGACTGGATGTAGAGTTATGTTTGTGGCTAAAGAGACCAAAAGATCCTGAGAAAGTAAGTGAGAAAGGCAGACTTTGGAAGGAATCTATCACAAATTATTGCAACTTCCTTCTAGCACATCTTTTCCTGTGTTCTTTGCCTTTAACATTTGTCATCATTCATGTCATCAAGCCTTCTACTTCCACATTCCCCATTTCACATACTTTTCTATTAAGTTTTGACTGTTATATTTTAGTTGTTATGGAACATTTATTTCTGTGGGGTATTCTCCAACTCCATAGTACAGCTCTAAGTGTATTCATCATTACTTGTATCAAACATTTTTGTCCACCATTTTGCTGACTTTCAGGTGCACAGCAGAATTTTATTTTGGGGTAAAGCTGCAATCCCCTGTATTTAAAAAAAACCCATAGATGCTGTACACATTTATGTCTATCCACTAAATAACTTGGTGTCCACATTCTCAAATCTTCTCATCTTTAGCTAGAGGAATCAAAATCTCTTTCCTGGACCTTCTTACCTAGTCAAATACCAGGTATTTTCCTTGCAGATTGCTCTAGCTAATACATTTCTGCTAAAGGAATTCTTAAGCATCTTCATCTTTGTGTGTCACTAGTGGAAGCATTAGGAAATATTCCTTTCCCATTGCACTTGTATGCAGATCAGGATTCCCAGACTCCTGCCATTTCTTTCACATGCAGTTCTCTGTAAGAATCTTAAGTACATTATGCTAAACTGTGTTTCATCTTTTCAAGTGAAATGATGCTCTGTTTGTTCAAGTGCTGCATATGCACTCAGTCATGCTGTGAACACCCCTGCTGTAATAACACATGTGAGCAGAGCTAAGCCCAGCTGCATTGTCCTTCCCTCGACAGCACTCAGATTATAACTGAAATGATCAGTCAACAGTGCTGGGAAAGTGCCTCAGAAATGTAATCCATCTATCTGTGTTGCCTTCAGCAGCTTCAGAAGAGGTCCTTGGTGCCACAAAAAGACACAGGAGAATCTCATATTACTGACTAGGGATATAGTAAGGAAGCATGTAGAATTCAAAGTTACTAAGTTTAACACATGGCATAAAACCACAATTTCAGCACATGACAAATCAGAATGGCAACACTTCAGGAAAGAAAGCACTTCAGAAAGAAACTCTAGAGTCACGATGAAAAGTTCAGTGAAAAGACTAACATGATGTTCAGTGTTTGTCAGACAATAAAAGAGAAAGATAGGAGTTCTTAGGAAAAGAAAAGGCAACAAATCAAATATGCAATGCCACTATTTATTTGATGATATGCCTGTTAAATGCAGTTCTAACCTCAAAATGGATGCTATAGGACTTGGAAAGACTTAGAGAAGGTGAAGGGAAATATGAGAGGAGGTTTGGAGGAAAACTAGATAAAACTTGTAAAAGAGACAACTGAAAGGGAAAGAAGTGTTAATTGTCATGAGAGTTATGGAGATGATGACATTGAATGAAAAATTTTCATTTTTTCCTTAGAAATAAGTAGAGGGAAAATAAGACATTAGAAGGTAGTATTTTAGCTACACAAAACCCAGAAATTTTCTAAAGAATATTGTTAATAGTGGAACTCACACTTATGAGTGGAATGAGTCATGGAAAGATGTATGGAAAGATTCTCATAGTCTTTCCCTAAGTATCCACTGTAGTCAATGCTGAAAACATGGTACAGGGCTGAAAAATAAATTATTTTATTCTTTGCTTTGTTAGTGATGTATCAAAGCACAGACACAGTCTGTAGGCGTAAAAAGACCACAACTTCTAAGCTATTAAGAAGAATACAGTGGGGAGGTTGTGCCTCTCCCTTTGCTTCCTGGGGTAACTGGATTACAAATTAGCTCACAGTAGATGCCTGTCTTGCTGAAGCGAAAGAAGCTGCTGACAGGATCAGAACATTTGTGCAGGTACAAATGATGAGAAGCAGCATTTCTTTCCCATGTTGTTTTCAATGTCTTGTCAAAACCTAAAAAGTAATAATCACAGGGGCACTTCTGATTGCCTTGCTTGTGTTTTACTTCACTGTTTATAGCTGACCAGGAACTGAAAGGGAGTGGACATTGCAATACTAACAATGACAGCCCCCTAAGGGGAAAAGAGAACTTAAAGTAAACTAGATGAGAGAGAATGCATGTGCAAGGGGTGCCTGGCAGCAGGGCGTTGGGGAACATAAGCACTCAGTGTGGGAATCATGCTCTCTTTAGAAATCTGTAGGGAAACATCCTGCTTTCCTTCAGGCTCACAACTGTTCTGCGTTGCTGGTGATGTGAACAGCTGCTTTCCTCTGGTATTGGTACTTTTGGCAATATTAGAGCACTGTTGCAGTGCACTGCATTTATACTTTCTCTGCCATTGGATGTACTGTTTTCTTTTTTTGCTGCCAGAAGTTCACAGTTCTTATTTTAATTCTCATTCTGAGCACAACAGCTGTGTTGCTAATGTGGAAAAGCATTACCCAGAATTAATATGATTGCATTCATACCATCCTCTACTATCTTCTTGTCAGCCCTTATAAACTTAAGTTATACTTATTTTGGACTGACCTTTTCTCTAATTGGACAGGAGAGCACAGAGGAATATCTAGGTGCTAGGATAATGCCTTACTATGGTAAGGGGGGAAAAAAGGGTCAGTCTTCTATAAGAAGTGTCATTTCTTGGAGGAGACACATAACCAAACCCCTGGCCCTCTTGCAGCAACACAGTCTCTGCTTTTGTGTCCAATTTAAGCTCTTTTAAGAAATGCATGTATTTCTCTATCAAAACATTGATTGAGGAGATTTTTTTTCTGTGCTAAAATATTGCCTGTTGTTATTTTGAGTTGATTTTAAAACTGCCAGCTTAAACTGTGCTAGTGGTCACATTCCTTTATGAAGATTGGAATTGCTGGATTAGAGCAGGACTAGTATGGTGATTTCACTCCCACTGATGATCTGCAGGAAATACTGCAGAAAAACATGCCAGAACCCCCAGTCTGCAAATTTAAAGTGGTCTTCATTCTAATCCTTGTTAATTAGACTTTGGTTTAGAGCTTGAATTGCAGGATTTTATATTCTCTCCTTCTTTTTTTTAAAATATTTATTTTAAATATAACAAATTGATTCTTTTCCTATGAAGCCTCAACTCCTCCTTCTGGCCTATTCAAATGCACAACCATGTCTGTCCTAAGATTCATGCAGATCAATAGGGTTCAGAAGCAGGGCATGTTGCCCATTTGTACAATTCTCAGTACAGGATGGCAGGCACCGATTCAAATCAATGATTTCTGTGGGAGCTGCAGTTCTTTCTGGATGTGCCTCCGCGGGAGCTGTTTTGACGCTTGCTTAGGAGTTATTTGTCCCTGCCAGGCACCTATGCTGCTGAAGCAAGGGTTTTACCCAATATGTTTTATAGAATTGAGGGAGCTTAATGTATCACTGTACTTTGCTGTGGGGTGACCAAATAGGTCACGGTTGTACAGAGGAAAAGGCAATATTTATCCTTTGACCCTGGAGAGAATTCAGGGTGATTCACACCACCAGCTAACAGCCAAACTGACTAGGAGGTGTTTGCTTCTGCCCCACAGCTTGCAGTTACCTGTGGCAGAGGAACACGAGGTTGCTGCTGCGGAAGCCAGGGACAGCTTTTTTTAACCATAAGTATTATCGAGGGGGCCCAACAGAGGATGTTGCTTTCACTTTGAACCTTCATGCTAATGAAAAATCTGGGTGAAATTTTAGTAGCACTTGCAAGAGCAGAGCTCTGGGATGTGTTTCAGCATTGCAGCCCATTAGTCAAGCAGGAAAATCACATAATCTTTACATTCCTGCTTCATATCCAACATCCAGGAAAAGTAGCATCACAGTCACAGCTAGTTGCTGGAGTCAGTCTGTTTAATTAATGCCACTTTCCTTGTCACTATTTCTAACTCAAAAAAAACCAACAAAAAACACCCCCCAAAAAACTTAAAGCAAAGTAAGGGATCTGAGCAACTTTCTGAAAGGATTTCCTACCAAAACATGGATAAAGAGCAAGTCACAGGAGACCTATAGCCCATAGGCACAACTCAGGTTCAAAGAGACCAGCATGACACCTTGCTACTCAGCTCTTGTCATAGTTGCCTGCTAACTTTTTTCATGTGTTTACAAAGTACATTTTGCTTTGTGTGGACCTGAGTATGAAATTCTAAATTTTAATGCAGCTTGTGTTTTTGATTATCAGTGTTAGTTGCCAAAGAAACAACTTGGGCATTGCATAATCCTATTACTTTCAGCAACTAAGATCAGACGGGGGATGATTAGAATCACAGATCAAAACGTAGTACACAGAAAGAATTGAATTGGGTGCTTTCCCTCTGTGTACAGGGATTTCTGTCACAGAGATATTTTTTTTCAAAATAATTCATGCCTCATTCCTCATGACATATGGGAAATGTCAAGACAATCTAAGTAAGTGCCTGGATTTTAGAAGACATACAATGGCTACACAGTAGTACAGCAGAAATATTGCTGTAGCACTCTAAATTTGACTGCATATTTACAGGCATCTCTCCTTGTCATGGTTAAATAAGAGGTGTAAACTTTTCAAAAAGCAGTGTCCTCACAATGTTTGTTTGCCTTGTTCAAAGTAGGGATGCTAAAGAGAGACAAGAGAGTCAGGAAAGAGTAGAATATTACGTAACATTTGCTAAAGACAAGAAATAGGTGCTATTCCTGTGGAACTATATATATTGCATTGTCACAAGTGTAAGTGTTCTTCTGGAAACTTATGCTGGTACTACACCAGAGACAATTCTTGCCTGTTTCAAACAGTGGCATACATTATAGTCCCTTTTTTCTTTATACTGACATAAACTGTAGCATTCTTCTGAGACACTGAAATGTAGAAGGATCTGGGACACTTTTCGTATCTATTGAACTGGCTGCATTTGTTCAAGTCTGACATGATAAAAATGTTAGTAAAAAGAGAGTTCTTGCCTTGAATGACTTTTGTTCAAGTACAGAATAAGAAGCTGTTTGATAACCCTGCTTCTGTTTGGAACAAAACAAAATCAGATCTTTATGATCAGATACTCTTAGATTTTTTTTCTTTCCTGCTGACTGAAGACTTCACCAGGTCATTTTTCTACTTTTTTAAACAAATATAGTAGACATCTAAATGGATAATGTTTCTCAAAATCTTGGATTTATAGTCAGTGCACTCTCCATTAGTCTACCTAAGGTGAAATTCAAGACAGAATACAGACCTGTCTAGCCACACTTAGATGTTCTCTCTGCTTCTGTGCTCCAAAAGATAGGCAAAGCTGGGTGCGAAACAAAGAAATAAATTAATTATTCTATTCAGAAGTATTAACTTTTCTCCAAATGCAGGGAAAGAGGATTGACTTCTAATCAGAAGGATAAGGAGCTCAGACTGGTTCTAGTATCGTACCTAGAAGAGCTCTCAGCAGATTACCATGTTATCATGGTAAGTAAGAATATTGCATAGTACCATCCAAAGTATCTGTCACTGGTTCACTCAGCATCCCAACAGCAGAAATTTTCTGACTATAGCTGAGCTACAAGTTGTCGTTCATTGGCATCACATTCATTTAGAAAAATCATGGTGAATATTGAATTAGAAATTAGAGAAAGAGCTTTTATTCTTTTTCTTCTACCTTCTCAATTACAAGAACAATTACAGGAATTTATGACTCATTAAATGTTGCCGTTACTTGATTAAACTGCAGCCTTTCTTGACCTAACAGCATTTAAGACATCAAGTTAGAATGCTGAATATCAGTGGCTGGATGTGATTTGAGACTTCTCTAAATATTAGAGAAGTCTCAAATAGGTTTCTTTTCCATTTAGGGACAAAATGAAATAGCCATGACATGGAATTTTTTTTCATACCATTTGAAATGTGATTGCTTCAACTACAAGGTGGCCTTAAACATGATGATTTAAACAGGATGAAAAAACCATTTGCCTTTGTGAATGTTTAAGGGGCAAAGAGTAGGATTTAAAATAAAAATATTTGTATAAAAATTGCAATTTTTAATACTAGAGTAAAACATTTATTAAACTTCAGGTTGAGATGACTATTGTTTAAAATTTCCACATGAGTTATATTTTCAGAGATGTTTCTCATTCCGGGATTCACCATTTCCTTCCATTATTAGCATTTTGGTTTCAAACTTCCATAGTTCAGGGATGATTTTGTATAAACTTCAGAAATAAAAAATTTTTGTACTTTTCTAACTCCATCATCAGCTAAAGTCATCTTTGTCTACAAAAAGAATGGACTCAGTTTGTCATGGTTTGTCACAGCTAACAGGCAAGATAATGCATAAAGAGCAATGAGAGAGATTATGATGAGAGGCATTATGATAAATCAGGATACTGAGAAAGACAAGCCTCTCCTAGGCTTCGAGGTATATGAGCCATTTTCAAAGCTGAGCTCCTTCCTGCTGCCTTCAAATGGTGGTTCCCAAGTATTTAAAGTCTTGGAGTACTTGTTTGTTTCTCCTGACACTCGTTTTATCTTCACTGGCTCATTCTTTTTCCTTTCCAATGTTCAAAATAAACTCAGCGATACAAATCATTGTAACAAAGTTATTCACGAAGCAAAAGAATTGACAACTCAATGCTTTGGGCATCATGTGCCATTTATTTCAGCAGTTTCTATTCAGTGTCAGAATAGTTTGGGGAAAAGGGGATGCACAATACAGCCTTGCTTGTAAGAAATGTATCCATAACCAAGAGATGGAATTGTATTTATCCAAGCTGTTATTTATAGCACGGATTTTTGTGTCTCTAAAAAAATATGATGAATGATTCAATAAAGCATGACATGCAACAGTTCAAAATAATGTTGTGAATTAAAAACTGAAAGTAGTGCTAAAATAAAATTTTACCTCCCTTCTTATTCCTCATTCTTCAGATATGTTTGAATCAAAATCAAATTGCTTGTAGATTTTTTCAGGAGGATTTTCTTTATGAACTGTAGGTTTAGAGGAACGGCAATAAATGGCAAGTTCTCCCAACCTCAGACACTCATGGGAGCACCTTGCTATTAGTTAATAGATCCTCTCAACTCCACTGACATTAATGGGAGCATGGTATTCCCCCTCCACACCCCTCCCTGACAATTGTCCCCTTTTTTCTTTCCATAATGCATATGTTATAGACCTTGGTACTTACTTACCTGTTCTTTTCTTCCCAATTAGCATTTCATTTTTTCTGCACTGATCTGTTCAAATGTCTATGGAGATCCTCCTCCTATTTTTAATTCAGCTACACAAATGGAATCTGATGGTGATTGGAAATTTTATTTTCTGTAGTGAGTATGTAACTTTAATAAGAGAGTTTTGTTTTTCAAAACTGTGAAAATACACTATATGGGGTTGCAATATGAAAGTATTTTTAATATGTAGATAACTGGTAAAAGGTTAAGGAAGGCTCCATTGTGCTAACACACAACCAGAAACCACTGTTTATAACTTTACTTTTCATTAAAAAACCCCCTCAAAGCGAATTTGCTTTTATCAGACAAAGCAGTTCTCTTTTTTTTTCCTTCTTCTTTTTTTTACTGTGGATATTTCTTACTCTTCTTGTGACAATATTAAATGTAATGACAGGTTTTGAGTTTAATTGTAAATGAGCTGTGTTATGCAAACTAAAAGGACAACTTAAATGCATAGAAGACTGCAGATAGATAAGCTCTTACCTATTTTCCTGGAGATTTTGTAACTTCATTATAATTCTTGAATTCTTTCAGTTTGAGACACAGAATCTGCACGTCTCAGACACAAAATAATTTCCTGCTGAAGTGTTTTGGTTTTTTTTTTTTTTTCTCTCCAGTGGAAGTCCCTGTGTTTATTTGAAGCACTGTTGGGAGAGTATGAAGGGATGCAGCTGCTATTCGTATTCTGAAGTTTTGTTTAGGTGCAGTTTGTAACTCTAATGATTGATATCTCTGGAGGAGTTGAAAATCATGACAGTCCACCCTAGGTACCTCACAACTTCTACTTTTTGAGGCACTTTCATATGAAGTTCCTCTGGGATCTCTGGAATGTTTGGTATTGATCAACCTTCAGCCATCCATTCAGTGAATCAAAATAAAAATGGGCTGCAACTGTGGAAACTTGCCTGTGTTTGGAAAATAGAAAAGAGAGTTTTTTCTGTCCTTCCAGTCATGTAACTGTAATGACCTAAAAGGAACCATTACTGCCTCCACAGTACTGGCTTATTTTGATAAGCTGCAATTTTTTGGATGCTGTCTTCAGGCAGAAAAGGTGAATCAACTGACTTAATACTGCACTTAATATCTGTTCTGCTGTAGAAGGTAGCTGGGGAGGTTTGGCTCTAGAAATCAGGAGAGGGCATTTATTCATTTGACTGTATTAACAGAGGCCTAATATCGCATCAGACTTCCCTGACTTCCCCAGTTTCTCTAAACCCTGTTAAATGTCTGAATTTTTGTGGTATCAGAAGTTAAATCCACAGATTGGGATGAAAGTCTGCTACATTTTATTTTTCTTATTACAACACATAGTTAAAAAACTCTGAAATCCTTCAGTAAAAGCAAGCACAAATGTAAAAGAAACAAGAATCGTTGAAAAAGTGCTGGAAGCACTGCTTTAAAAAAAACCCACACACACAAAATAGTAAACAGCAGGGACTAGAACAAATAGTCCTGTGGTAACAGAGGAAATTATACAATGACTTCCAGGGAGTAGAAAACTCTAGGACATAGTTAGAGTTTAATAATGTAGATATATTAACTGGACCTTATAAAGTATATATTCATACACTTCTGAAGAAAAGAAATATATTCAATTATATGTCTTTGTTTTAATGGTTTTATTAAAAAAAAAAAAAATGCATTGAAGTCAGTGCAGGCACAAAAAAATTTTAAAGCAGTAGGTTCTACATACAGCTTCAGCTGGTATTGCAGCAGAAATTTTGCTTAATTTACTCTTGTACGCTGAAGGAAATATCTGATTTAGTCTATCTATGCCCTACCAATTGAGTCCAACCGACATCTGTAAAGAGCAGTGAAATATTCTGTGTATATGTAATTGGATGAGTCTGGCTAACCTCTATTTTCAAATAATTGTCATATTAATTATTGAGAAGGATAAACTTTCTAGTTTCATCTTTTGCTTTCAGCAGTTTGTAATTTCATGAAGTGTAGCCAGAATGAACAGAAAAGGTACATTGCAGGTATTTACCTTTGCTCTGCTAAGTTCATGTTGGGAAGCTTCAACTAAAAATGTTGTGCTTCCATGAATGCCTCTACAAAACAGAAAAGAAAAACAAAAACAACAACAACAACTTCCTCATACCTGTACTCCTCAAAATCCTTGTTTCTCTACCTTCATGCTCCCTATGGCAGCACCACACATCCACATCTCTATCTTTTGCTCTCCTGGTGATATTGTCCATTCTATTTTTTGTGTGTTCCTCTCCTCCTTCTACTCTGTGATTACAAAAGATTAAGTAGTAATGCAGATAAAATATGTTCCACACCAAAGTTACAAGTTAAATGGAGTGTGTCTTCAAGGAAACAATGATACATTGTCCATTGAAAGAATCTGTCAATCTTGTCCCATTCAATTGCTAAAATATTCTTTTGCTGTTTAAGTTCCTAATTAACACAATGCATTGTCTTTTACAGGTTACAATCTTTCAGCTACCATATATTAAAAACAAAGAAGAAGCTCACTGAAATATATTCATAGGTGTAAACATTTTCTGGGAGATTATAGCTGTAACTTTTCTTCTCTGTAGTTAATGACAGTTTTCTAGTTTTAATTGAAATAAAATGTGCTAGAATGTCAAAGCAGATGGGTGGGAAACTTCAGGACTTCCAGAGCAAAACCCACAAAAATCCTTATTTACTGATTATTTTTTTCCGGTGTTCCAAGCGTTTTCTCCTGATGATTCAATATTTTATATTCACATAAATACGTGAAAAGAAAAGCAGAAGTAACCAGCCTCTGAATGCTAAGGTTACAAAAAAATGTTACCAGTTCAAAGCAAATTATTAAAACTTTATTTCAGGGACTTACTTGCAGCATTCTTGATAAGATAGAATGTGTTTAGTTCCCCTTTTTCTGTCTTGTTTCCAACTGTCTAGTTCTTAAATCCCTAGACAAATATTACTGGCCAGATGAGTAAATGACTAAAAAGGGCTTTGACCTGACATGGTGCAACAATCCTTATGGTTAAACTGCTATTTAAATATTAAAAATTAACTCAGATTTAATTTTTAATATTTAAATACTAAGATGATTTCCCAAAACATCCTTAATAAAGAACTGTGTTCAGGTGCTGGTTCATACAACTAGACAATATATGAAAAGGTTTTGGCTATGCCAAAGTCTAACTGTTTCCCTAAACTTTCTTGCTGGTGTTCAAACCTTTCTCACTAGGGAAGGGAGAAATGAAGACTGAATAGGAAATGTGCTCCAAAACTGGGTTTTGTAGATCTGAATTGAGGTTAGAACACCTGAGAGCCTCTTCCAGTTTAGATGCTATAAGACAAGAGACCGACGTGCAAAGAACAGTTAACGTGTTTCTTAAACACAAAACTCAAAATACAGAATAAAAATTCCTTTGCAAAATATTTCCAGATCATCCATAGATCTAGATTTGTAGGAAAGAAATAAAGTGGTTAAGCTAAGTCCTTGTTCTGTTAATTTTAATTACCCAGTGGAAACCATATTAAACCCACATTCTTGTTACTTTGGTACAGTTTAAACAGCTAAATATTATCAGGTGCTTCTTCAAAAAGTTTAAGTAACTTACAATTGACAAATCTGAAATTATTTTTCTTTTATATTCAATATTCTTCTGATCTCCAGATTTCTAGAACATCCTTAGGTAACGCATTCATAAAGTATACAACAAAAAAACCCCTCCTAAGTAGAAAACTGCTTGCATCTAATAGTAGATTTGCAATTGTTGTAACAGTACACAAAATAAATCTGCATTCTGGGTAGTCTTGCAAGAGGTTGCTGGAGGTAAAATGTTGCTTAACAACACAAAAAATACAATTGAGGCTGCTTCCTCCTAAAGCTGCTTTGGTCTTGCTTGCGTGTCCTTTTTTAATAGTCTTTTTCTTCTCTGGTCGTAGTCCCTTGCCACAGCAGCAGTCTCCTTCTGTCCTAGCAGTCTCCTTCTGTGTCCTTTTCTTCTCTTTTATCCTCTACCTCTCCGAGGGGCAGCTGGTCTCTGGTCTTTAGCAGAAGCACCTGGCTCCGAACAGCTGCAACTCATCCAGGGACTGCCTACAGCCTGTTCTTGCTCTCCTACATGCCTCTCTTTCTGTTAATAACTAAAGATGGTTTGGCTGGGGCACACCAAAAAGTGCAAATACATTACAACAGTAAAAGCCAAATATGTTCTTTCCTGAAGCCTTATGTGCTGTCCCCTGCTACAGGGGCTGGCACAACGTGTGTGAGTGAGCACGAGCACGAGCACATGTGCACAGCACAAGGGGCCTGGCTCATTGCCTTGTGCTTAGCCATCCCTAAAACAGCGGATTTTGTGTCAAAAGCTTTCTAATGTGATACCCGTCATAGAATGGAGAAGAAAATATGTGATACTGATGGAAAGGCATTTTTTATGACCAAATTTTCTTCATCTAAAACTGGTATAAAATAGGAAAATATATCCTTAAGCGCTCTTAGTTATAGAAGTTATTTCCCTCTCAAAAGTTCACAATACAAAGTAATTTCCCAGTGAAAAAAACTAAGGAGTAGATCTCCACCTCTGCCCTTCTCTTTCAAGTCCCCCAAAATTTAAGGCCAAAACCTTTTAGCTGTTTGAGATGAGTGGGTTGCCTCTACATTTTTTTTCTTCCAAAATAAATTATTCCAATTTCCTTGCAAGAGGTAGAAAAGAAAATGTTTCTACTTAGTGTGATTTGAAGGGCTTATTTGCTACATTACAAAATACCAAGCAGAGGCAGTTCAAGACTTCCCAAGAGTAGTGCTGCATGAAAATTTTCTGCCCAGAGAAGAATAAAACAAAGTAAAATCAATCAGGAGTATTCAGCTAGGCAGATGTGGAGTCAGGGAGGAGTCAGGGGTAGGTCAGTGGGAAAGATCCTGGAATGGATCACCCTAGTTTCAAGGGGTTTAGCATGGGAGAAAAGTTGAGAGTCAAATTTTTGAGGCAACTGATACTGGCCAGTGGGGTCTTTCCTTTCACAGATTGTTGTCAAAAAGTGGGGACAGTCAGGTTTTCTGGAGAAGGAAGAAGGGAGAAAGTAAGGTTACAACAGGTATCTACTTCTTGCTGCAGCCAGTGTGTGAGACAGGCAAGAGCAAGTCCATCACGGGCCATCCTCTCTATCTTCCTGGTCTTGTCTACAGCAGCACTGCTTTGGAAAAGCTCTGCTTTCTTTACACCCCAGACTTTGCCTGCTTTGCACCTCTGAGTGCAGAAAAAACCCAAACCCTGATATAGTCCCTGTTAATTGCTTAAATATGAATGATTTGAAATATTTTTTTAAATTATTATAAATCAAGAAACCCAGTTCCTTCAGGTTCAAGATAGGGGTAATATGGTCATTGTGCTTATAATATCCCCAGTCTTTACTCATTCATCTCCTGTCCCTACAAGTATGTTACTTATATGTTTTAGTAGAAAAGCAAATCCCAAAGATGAAATTCCCAGATTACTGCTCTCATTTGGAATTAAGACAAATTAATTCTATTAATTTTGCAGAAGAATAGTTAATTTTATGTTACTTATCCACTTACTTCCTAGGGGAAATTGGAGAAGGACCCCTTTTAAAACTGCAGTGATCTGTACATGTGACATTTGGCAGCAGCCTGCTTGCAGGAGCTTTTTTAAACAGTCAGCATTCTAACAGATGCCCCAAGCTTAATCATATACTGTCTACTTTTTCCTTGATTTCATTTTGCTTTATATCTGTGAGACTGAATTTTAGCATATTACTACACCAAGCACATTTGAGGTACATCATCTATCAAATTAAGAAAAATATAATTAATTGAAATAAGAGAGTTTGGTTGTGTGAGTTTAAAATAGGTATAATGTCTATAAAGATATGATCAATTTTCCCCATGTTTTTAAAGAGATTAAGTTTTCAAAGAAATTAATCTAATATGATGGATGGATTCCATGTTTCAAAAGGTAAGTTGAGTATTTCTAAACTGTAAGTCAAAAATGGACAATGTCCACAGAGAAACAAAAAGGGATTGTATCTCTCTGCTTCCAGACCATAATTCGGTAAATCTCTATTGATTTTGATTCCTCTGTCTCTTCACTTACTTTGTGTGACAGCCAAGTGCCTCTTTATATTACTGCCACTAGAAATAAAAAGAGCGTGGTACGACCGTGTGAGAGTCTATGTACTCAATACATTCCCGTCTGAGCGAACTACTCAGCAATTAAACAGTCCCTTTAATCAGTGTAAAAAAAAGTTCTGTTTTTAAATAGACTTCAGTATGAAACATGTTGTTTTTCTTTACCCTACAAACCGTCTGGAATACAACAGCAGTTTTTGCAGCTGCCTCTCCTGGTTTCTTTGAGAAAGGGAAGATACTCTGCCACAAATACATAACTTATTTTAATTAAAATCAAGCCAGCTGAGACTGGTGCCACCTTTTTCAAAGCTGTTAAACAGTTAGAACACGTCAAGATATTTGTTTACAGTAGGGGTTACTTGTTCTTCTGAATAAGAAACCACACTCCAAATTTTACTTTCACTCAGGCTATTGTGCTTAGAGAAAAAAAATCTAAACTATAAAAATATTTCTGCATAAAATGATACTTTATTCCCAAAATATGGGGTCAGAGCCTTTGCTTCCTTAGCAATATTCCTTGCAATAATAATAATAAAAAAATATTCTTGGTCCATTTTTAAAAACTTCTTTGACAAAATTTAGTCTTTTCAGATTCTCCTCTTCTCTTCACTAGTTCAGCTTGGGAATAGTTCAGGTGGCAAGTCCTCGTTTCTTTCCAATCCTTCCTTAACAAAAAAATCTATGGAGTTATGTCAGCACAGAACTGAAGTGAGACAGCAGTAAATTAGACCCAGTGGAAATGGATGTTTAGACATCTGAGCTGAAGATCACAGGGAAAGGAACATTGAGCAGCCATTGAATTCACCCAAGAAGGAACAAAATAAAACCTCCTAAGTCAGATCACACGACTGTGGGACTTCACTAATTGCTCATAACAAGTGTACAAAGGAAGCACTTGAAAGGAACTTCTTTGTATCAAATATTCTCACAGTAGCTTATAAAGAAAATGGAGCAGAGGATCACTGACACTATGTCATGAATATTGTCTTTCAAGATCATAAGTTTGATCAGTTCTTTTTTTCTCCCTGTCTTCCCTGAAAATGTTTTTCTCTTGCACTAAGTTGATTTTCTCTTGGATGAAACTTTTTTACAAAGACTTGATACTTAGGAGGAAAGGGAAATTGCATGTTGTGAATAGCTAAGAGTATGTATGTCTGTTATTTTAAAAGGTATTCATGGAAAACTGAACTATTATCAGGCAAGATGATTTCACACATGATTAAGAAATCATGCCAGTCATATTTTTTTTAAGAGTAGAAGTGTTTTGGTGCGCAGTCTTTTGGATGTTTGCTTTTTATTGCTTGTTTCTTCTTAATTTTTGCTCCTCTGGCACTTATTTTTTGCTTTCTCAACCTCCCACTAGAGCAACTGGAATAGCCACCACAAAGCAGTATGGAATGTGTGATATGAAAAGTCAGTTGTAATCTCTAGCATTCCATGCCACTCATAAGGATGCTATACAGAGTTTCTCATGTTCTAAGTCGCTGATATTAAAGGAAAACTGTATGTTCATTTTCTTCTGCACTTCTTGTGTGCTTCTCTTTCTGGCTGGTGAGCTGAACAACTCTCTGAGCTGTACTGACTCTGTGAATTAGATCTTAGTTGGCAGTAATGGACACTTAACAACTATGGTGTATTTTGGTACCTATATCAGTCGTGTAAATTTAGCCTCACAATGAATTGCACTAAAGATGTTTATGAAGTTCTTGGTATTAGCAAGAAAATTGAAAAGGGTTCAGAACTTCTTGGTCCATAGACTTGGTTTGTATCATATTGACAAAGCAGATCTTAGTAAAACTCTCTCTGCTGGTGTCTCCAACACAGTAGGCAAAGGTATTAAGCAGGGTTCAGGCCACGTCCCAGACCCTGTGACCAAGCAATTATGATCAAAAGACATAGCACTGTGAAGAAAGGGATCTTTATCACTCACTCAGTTGTAATCTAGCATCAAATTTGGAGCAACATGGCTTTCTGACTCTAAATGAATCTCACTGAGAATAGTATTTTCAAGACGTAAGAAAGAATTTGACCAAATGTCATACAAGAAAAGAAAAAGTGAAAATAATGAGCAGATCAAGGCTATGATAAAAAAAAAATGTTCTGACACGAAAATTTCTAAGACATTAAGTTTAAAAAAAGGAACAAAACTGCAGAGAATCCTCAGAGGCTGCAGTTCCGCAGCATCACAGCACAGCCTTTTCTGAAAAGAAGCAGAGGGTGATCCCTCCCCATCTGATTGACAGCTCTCTGCACAGCAAATCCTCATCTATCATCTTACCAGCAGTGGTCAGGATATTACTGCTTAGCCTTGCAGCTCCTTAGCCATAACTGTCTTCTCTGTCTGTTGGCTGACACCCAGTTGCTTTGTTGTGTATATACTCTTGTGCAGTGTCTCTGCTCATGATAAAAGAGGCCAAAGCATAAGTAATCAGAAGGGGAGGGTTACAGCTAGATTTAAAACGAAGAGTATATTTCACATATTACATGCCAGTTAATATGCAAAACAATTCTTTTATAGCTTCACTGGGCATCTCTATTAATACCAGTCCAATGACTATGTCATAGTTTTACTTAAAAAATGTGATTAAATTAATTCCACAAAGTGAAAAATACATGAATATATTGTGGGAACTTAGTGAAAGGTCCCACATCTTTGCCAATTAGAAAAAATTCAGCAATATACTGCTGCTAATATTATCATCGAAATTTGGCAGTAGATAAGGTTCATTTTTCCATCAAATGGCCAAAATTCTAGGAAAACATTTATGATCACAGTGATGGCATCGTGTTGATAGTGTCCTAGTAAAGCGCTTTCCTGTTTGCAGTGTCAGGTTTCCTCAGACCATTTGGTGCAGATTGCTGGTCAGATCATTAGTTAGTGAACAGTACAACATCCTAAACTTTCTGGTGCTTGCAGAACAGACAGTAAATTCTCATTAAAATGCTAAATGCTGTGTCATTCACCATGCCAGTCACAAAAAAGAAAATCAAAGAAAAGCAAACTTGTTGCATCTTTCAAATACAAAATCATAGTAAATGAAAGGTCTCAAAGAGGCACTATAGAATGCCCAAGCAAAGTCCTTCTGTTTTGTGAAAAATGGCTTTTGGGATGGGTTTAACGGAAATGGTAGATCCATCAGTTCACTATTATATGTATGGACCTTGTAAGGTGGAGTAAAATATTTTATAATAAACCTTGTTAGGACACAGTTAAAGGGAGCACAAGAAAAGTTTCCTGTCCTGGAAGATGAGAAATGTACAGGGAGGAGATTCAAGCTAGAAATGAGTATATGAGGGGGCAGGAGGAGGAGGGTGGGGACGTTCAGAGTTACCACATGTTTTTTCCCAAGTAACTGTTAATGAAGCCCTGCTTTTCTAGAGATGGCTGAACCCCTGCCTGCCAATGGGAAACAGAGAATGAATTCCCTGTTTTACTTTACTTATGAACGTGGCTTTTGCTTTGCTTATTAAATTGTCTTTACCTCTACTCATATGTTTTCTCACTTTTACTTGTCTGATTCTCTCCCCTGTCCTGCTGTGGGGGTGAGTGAGTGAGTGACTGTGAGTTGCCAGCTGGGGTTAAACTATGAAAGTCCTTAAACCTCCACTGGCATTAGTGAAGATAGTCAAATACTATTAGGGAGCAAGACATTCCCAGCACAAACATTCAACAGTTTATGCAGTTATCCATCTTCCATCTCTGATGGAATGACAACTGTAGTCCAGTGGGCAGCAAACTGCAGTATCATCCACTGTGCTGGAGACTTTTGAGACCATGAAACAGATGTTACAGTACAAGGCTAAGTACTACTGACATTTTTTCCAAAATAAACAAATCTGGGATTAGGATCTAATCACAAGTGATTGCAGCTCTTCACTGTTACATGTTAAATGAGAGTTCTGTACAGTAGCTGAGGGATGCACATATCACCCACTTTCTCAAACTGAAATCTGTCCCATCATAGTACGATAATGACTGGGATATATAATTTCTGCCAGTAGATCTTCACTGCCATAGATCTCTACAACCTTTTGAAGCTGAAGGTGATCCGCAGAAAGCTGATGTTAAGGCATGATTCATGTGTTTTTTAGAGCTGAGAAGATTCAAGGGATGTGAACAGAACAAAATGAAGATCTGTGAGTGTCAGTCAGTGGAGGACTTTGTCCCCTTGACTATACTGTGACTACTTGTCAGGATTTATGGGAGGAAGCTTCACTTCATTCAGCTATCCAGATGAACTTGCAGATTGTTCACTTACATCACAGAGGCAGTGCTGGGTCTGTTGCTTTCTCACATGGTCCTCAGTAAGGCTCCACTGTTCCACTGGTGTGACTGCAGTGATGAAAGCTCCTTCTCACATTTAGGCATGGTGCTATGCAGCCCTACATCCTTCACTGTGGGTGGTGTCATGTTTGACCTACAGAGACTCTAAGATGACCTAAAAGACACAGACCGAATGGTCCCAGCTGGAAAAGGTCCTTCTGGTGTAGGCTGCATCCCTGATTGCTGGCTGCTTTGTCTGCACGACTAAGCATCTCAACCTGCCCCTCAGCATGATGCAAACAGCGTTCCTGTCCATGTCTCTCTCAGCCATGTGCACTGGCAGTACAGTGTAGAAATCTCTGAAACAGAAAAACTCTGCCCGTCTGGCAGCATCCCCTCTCACTGCCTCTCTTGATGATGAAACCATGCAGTGGGTAGCAAAAGCTGGTGTAGCTTTTGAGCCATTAAATCAGCATGTCTGGAATTAAAAGGGCATCTGACTTCAAACAAATGTTAATGTGCACTGCGTAGTTGTCACCACTTTTCTCCATGATTATAATGCTTGGACAAATGAACATGTTCATGTCTAGCCTTCCAGCCAGTTCCATGTGACCTATTTTTCTGCCCTTAGTGATGTTAAAATGTGTAGCACAACATGATCCCAAGCAGTTCTGAGGCAGTGTTCCTCTGGGGCCACACTACACTGGTCCAATCATCTGATGCTTATCTCAGAAAAATGATTGCTCAGAGCTATTTTCTTATTTTAAAATGTGTGAACAGCTGAGAGGTCAGCCAATGAATTGTTAACAAGACATGCTAAAAGCAAATCTTCAGCTGTGTGGCATTAGCTCTGCGACACGGGACACTGCAGCTAAGAGATGATCTGCTGTGCCAGAGAATATGAGCTGGTGCTGTCAAAGCCAATGAGCAGAGCTGACTGACACGGGCCAGCACAGAGTGCAGGGAGGCAAGGCAGGAGACTCCCTCGCATGCATGTCGCTATTTTGATGACAGTATCAGTCATATATCTCACCAAATTATCCATAAAGGAGAATCCTCATATGATTAACTAGTGGAAGACTGGCAATAGCATTTTCTGCATTTGCCATATAGATGAGTTTTGGCGGTTATGAAATTTAACATCTTTGTTTTCCTGTGAACAGAATATGCAATAGAAAGGCTGATGTAAAATAATGCTGTGAGGTTTGTTTGCTTTAAATCTGCGAAGAGGGCAGTTGGAGATATTGACTGGGGAGACTGAAATCCTTTGGTCAAAAAACTTGAAATATTTCAGTTTTCCATGGGGATTTTCTCAGGAAAGCTGAAATCTGCTCTGCTCTCGTCTTTAGAGAGAAGTGGCGTATACAGCAATTGCTACAATATTTTTAAATAGTATTTCTCAGTTATTAACTTTTTGAAATATTGCAGTTCAATATTCTGCCCAAAAAGCATATATGGAAAATTGACATAAATTAAAAATTCCAGAAAAATATTTTCATGGAAGAGAAAATTATATTTGGACCATTCTAGCACAATATTTTCAATAATCTTTGGATTTCCAGGCATTAGTCTTTCACAGATAATTTCTTTTAAGACAAAAAAAAAAATCAGATTCTTATCCAGTGATGCCCTTTATTTCCTGGTCCATGAACAGTATTGATTTAATAAGCTTCATACCATATTATACTTCACGTTTTCTTTCTTAGCCTATGTTTTAACTTTTTAATCTCCCGAGGTAACAGAATGAGTCCCTTGGGCAGCACATTGTGCACAAGTCTTGGTTCAAGTCTAATCCAAGATGATCATCCTCAGCAGTAAATGTCTAGGATTTTCTTGGTATCTTAAATTAAACCTGCAGTTTCCGGCTCAGTACTTGTAACCGTGTTTGCGGAATGAAACATTCCTGACTGCCAGTCTTGGCATAGGTTTGTCCAGCTCTCCTAAATCTGCTTTCTGCTCTATGGAAGAGCAATATTAGACTAAATAAAAATGCCTGCTTAGGAGGAATACCTAATTTTTTTTTTTTGACACATATTTGTAATATATTTTGAAAACAAAACCAGCCTCGTTGAGAGTAAATAATAATGGCATTGCAGCAGCCAGTTTTTTACAGCACAGATAGCTCACATATATTTCAGAAGATACTCAAATGCTACCCTAAAGTAGATATTATGGGCTTAGTCTCAGCGGTAGCAAGTTCCTGAGCATCCATCTAAAATTATATCAGTATGATCTTTTGTGAATTTGCATTGCTTGTTACATCATATAATTGGGAATAACTGACAATGCAAAGTCATTTTTGGTTCTCTCTGACTTTGGTTTTGTTTAAATAAATTTATGGTGTTGAGGAGAGGGGAAACACCATGCAGAATAACTCCAAACTTTATCAAAGTAAATGCCTTTCAGAGGAGGATTTGATAGCTCTGGATTCCCAGCTCAGTATTGTAATAAAACCAGTTATATGATTTATCATTTGGAGATGATAATACTTATAAACTTTGATAATCTCAATAAAGAGGAAGGTTGCCTGAGCATGCATATACCTAAATAATCTAATCTCAATTAGGAGGAAAGGTTGCCTGAGCATACATGTGTCCAAATAATCATCTAGTCTTGATCTGACACAGGAGAGTATTACCAGCACATACCAGATTATTGTCTCAGGTTAAAAAAAAACCCCAACAAAACACGTAAAAAATTCTAGCGAGAATTATGCTGCATATTCTGATGAAACTTTTCATGTATTTCTGTTTCAAGAATGAAAATTTAAATAAGACAGGCTGATCAAATACATATTTTTATTGTTTATAAAACCAAAATGCTAAATAAGCTTGACATTTTTTGTCTTGGTTTGGGTGTTTTTGGTTGGTTGGATTTGGTTTTATTTGTAAAAAGACAATTAGGAATTTTTAGTATTCTCACACCATTACACCAGTTTCCCAAGAGAAAAAAATTAAGAAGCAAAAATGCTGTAAATATCAAAACAGAAATTTGTAATATTTTTACATATATATTACTCAAGAGATTAAAATGGATGATATTTACAGGAAAGTGAAGATAAATTCTCATATGGTTAAAAACATAATTTCTTGTAGACAGTGTTTCCCAGCAATTATTCTTGAAATTTGCAATAATATATGAGGAACTATAGATGTGATATAATGTCTCCACAGGCATTATAGGAGATGTAATGCATCGGCTGCCAACCACAGCCCTTATTTATAACTTGTTGAAATAATAAATCGCTGTTTTACTCTGACAAAGGGTTGTGCTCTCATTGCACATTGTTTATATAGATGTAGCCTGGTGCAGACTATAAATTAGAAGATTGATTCTAAAGCTCATGGGAATTAATTCTGGGGTAACTTCCAAGCATGAGGAGAGGAGGAAGCAACTGCATATATTTAAATGGAGGGTGTTAAATTTGTGCTTGGGGTTAGGTGATCAGCTAAGGTGGAAACTGACCTAGGAAAACTCCTCTCCTCTCTGTTCCAAACTATGTTGCTCTTAGACCTTTATTCTTTGCCTAATATATTGTTTGCTGGTAGCCAGGCTGAAATACTCAAGAAGAAAAATGCACATAGAAAAAATAGCATAATGCTATCTGGCTGGATGCTTAAGAGTTAGAGAGGAATAGCTAGTCCCCATTTTATACAAACCACACAGCTTGTTTCCACTGTCTGTGAAGGCTTTTTAAAGAAACAGCCCATAATTAGCTGACTAACATATTTACCTGGTTCTGGCACATCAAACACAAGACGCTGCTTGATAAACATATGTAGATCACACTAATTAAGTACAAAAATGCTTTATTTGAAGTTTATTTGAACAGTTTGTATATTTAAAGTCAATAAAATTGACTTTGCAGTCAGCCTGATGTTGAAACATTTTGTCCCATTCACCTTGTAAGTGCATAATCAGATACACACAGCTATCCTATAATGTTGGAAAAAAGGGAAAATATGTATCAGAAGTGTGTGGATTCAAGTCTGGTGGATTCTACTGACATTTTCCTGTTTCTGTATCTCCAAAAGTAAAAAAATGGCACATTGTGCCAGACTTTCAAACTCAAGACTTTTTAAAGACCCGCACTTTTGAATTCGTCTAGGTGATCAGATTTTGGGTCACTGGGGTCCGGTGGTCACAGCCTAAGTTGCTGAATGCCATCTACTAGCTAGTCATGTTTCAGAGAACCTGTTCCCTTTCGAGGGCTTTCATGGTCTTTGTGATAAGTGCTGGGTGCACTTACATGTGCAGCACTGTAATAAATAGTGCATTTAATGCTATTGTCACTGTAGCAAATGTTCACAAATGTGACCACTTTCTGCTCACAGATTTTTATTGTGGAAAATTATTTTGCCTTGAACAAGATCTTTCCCTTTTGGCCACCGACTGCTTGCCCTATTCTTTATATTTTCATATATGTATGTCTTCTCTTTCCTCTGTAAGAAAACTGGAACTGGTCTTAAGAGAGGAAAAAGCTTCTCTAAACTGTAAAAGGGATTTGGCTATGAAATTTCTGTGAGTTCTTTGTTTGCACTATACACTGTTTGAAAATGTTAATCTTCATGAATTCATCTTTTTTATTTGCTAAATGAAAGTTGTCTCCATCATCTTATAACAGTTCTCTAGTTCTCCAGTAAAACATGACAATCTAGAAATCACAACAACCTCTCTAATTTTAGGGCAGATGATATCCATTGTTAGAAATGTATCTAAAAACCTATAGATGCTTGATTACAGCTTCCAGGGACAGTCATCTTGTTAAATTGTGTCTTAACATTTGCTTAACTTTACTGTCTCTAATATCAGACATTTCCAAAATTTATTTTTGCATGTGAGAGTGTGTAGCCTTCTGTGAAATGTGGGAAGCATTTTCAGAAATTATTGAGAGTAGTGCATTCCCCTAAAAAACTTGCACACATTTTATTTTTTCATGTGCTTTTAATACATTTCTGAGAAAATTCAGAATTAAGTGTAAAATTTGAAGCCCTAAAACAGTAAAAAAAAAAAAAAATCATGATATCTGATCAATTTCCTTGGCTTAGATTAAGATAAAAATTGTAATAATTTATAAAAAGGCCAAAAGTTATGGTGGGCCAGTAAGTATTCCAGCAACAATGTAGTCAGCATCAATAATAAAAGTTGAAATTGTCAGGTTTTTAAACCCAGGAAATAACCCTTTGTAACTCAAAACATTTTCAATGTAAAAATGAAGCTAGGCTCTGTTTTTATTAACCCAGCCCTGATTTATGCTACCTATTTGTGTGCCAGTATAACTTTTTTATCCTAAGGAGACTCAAATCTGTATCTATGGAGAAATGATGTAAAGTTATTGGTATTGGAGCACGTGACTGCTGCGTACCATAGCAACACCTCTCTTTCCATGCCCTGTGTACTGAAGGTCAATATTAGACATGTCATTAGCTCACACACTGTTTGGAGCAGGTCTGCTTCCTTGTGAAACACAATGACTGAAATGCCACTCCTCTGCATAGTAACTGGTTTTCAGTCTGTTCTTCAAGATTAATTCAAAATTACTGACAGTGATCATTTATGCATGAACGTTGTAGACAAACTGCATTATGCAGCTGACTGCTTAGTTGGTATACACTGTAAATCAAAGGTGTATTTGACAGTACATGAAAGATTATTTTGGAAACTAATTACAAATTAACAAATCATAAATATGGATATGCACACTGCTGTGAAAAATGTCTTTGTTTATATTGGGGCTAGAAAGATTCCCAGTCCTTATGGAATTTTTCAAAATTCTTTCTATATACTGACTTCAGTGATTGGCTTGAGTCTTCTAAGTGGATTTCTTCAATTAAATAAACCAAACAACACCTCTCATTCTCTGAAAGTGCCTCTTCCACTTTCATTTGGCATACATTATCCCTTGTATTTGTGTAGTAAAATAAGTTTCTTGAATCATTTAATACCACAGTCTCTCTTTTAGCTGCTTTACTCAATCATGATTCAGAATGAATAACTGAGTGCCTTATCAAAAGTACTTCCCTATTAGAATTTATTCTCTTCCTAGTAACTTGGATCAAATATTAATTCTTTTGGAGACTAAAAATCCACTCAGTGCATTTAAAAGCATAGGAAGCTTTAGATTTTTAGATAGCTGGAGATCAAACAGAGTTTAAAGATAGCACAACTAAATATTTTAAAATTTTGAATTTGAATTCAAAGTCACCAGGTGTTTTTCCTGAGACATGTTTTTGGGTTTTTTTGGGGTGTTTTCTTCCACAATGGATGCTCATAGATTTTATTTAATATAAATGCTCCCTTCTTTTGCTGCTTTCATTCAGCCCTGAAAGTTTTTTTGCGCAAC
Source organism: Edolisoma coerulescens (assembly GCA_013397115.1). Classification (NCBI taxonomy): domain Eukaryota; kingdom Metazoa; phylum Chordata; class Aves; order Passeriformes; family Campephagidae; genus Edolisoma; species Edolisoma coerulescens. The sequence goes on from VWZW01002386.1 coordinate 175,850, forward strand.
TCTATGCAAAGCTCAGCATATTTTTTTAACTGCAGAGATTTTAATTGTATCTTTTGTATCTGCCAAGAATGATTCAGCGGAAGAATATTTCCTGGTTACTGGCTGGTATCAGTACATGCAACCTTAGGTTGACAGGATTAATTTTGTCTGAATTTTCTGTCTCAGACTGTGTAACAGGCAAGGTGAATAGTTGAGAATTTAAGGCCCCTGAGTCAGTGAATATAGATGACAAGTGGCATGTCCTGATTGAGTTTTATCCTAGAGTAATATAAATATTTAAGATAGGTGTGTAAACTGTTTTCTGGGGCTATTTATCACTTTATATGAGCAATAGGAGGAGACTAATTGACAAACTGAGGATAGGCACCTCAGTGGCATTTTCCCTGTAGAACATTCCCCAGCATTTTAGGACAAATATGCATTTTCATTATTCCCCAAGTATTCTCTTAATTGATGCATTTTTCATCTAGACAGAATTTCTGAAGGAAGAAAGAGCACAAATTCCTCCCAATTTTTTTCTTCAAATAATTTCAGGGAGTTTTTTTAACTCTGCTCTTCCTCAGTTTCTTAAGTATAAAGATCATATCTCATGATTAATTTATTCCTTAAGCTTTATGAGTTTTATTAGCGAGCGGGAAATTCTCACAGTGTGGAAAATTTGGGGAAAAAATAAATTCCTAAAGTAAAAGGATGTGAGAATGCAATTATTCTTCATGGGCAGTCTTCATCAGCCATGTATAAAGAGGCAATACTACTCTGGTAAGAAAGTCTTGGTGTCACTATGCACAAATGAATGTGTTGATGAAAGGACTGACTTTTGTGGTGCTCAGAATTAATTATGTGTGATACGAATATGGAAGGAGGATCACATGAAAGAGTATCAGTATTGTCACACAGAGGCCATAACTTACTCTACACAACAATTCAAGAAAAACGATATTACAGTACTCTCAGAGCCATATCTTTGAACCTAATAACCTATGACTAAAGTAAAACTAGTGAAACTTCCATGACACTTCAATTAGACTAAAAATCTATTTGCTGTTACATTCATGCTATCAGAAACAGTAAAGAAAGGGCCATTAAAGATTTTACAGCAAAGTTCTAGCAGATGTAAAATGGTGACGAAAAGAATTAATTTTCTCATAGTAAGAATAAGAATTAATTCTATTAGGACAGAAGGAAAGATTCTCAGTAATCATATGAAATCACTACATTTTTATTCTGAATATAATTTTACATAAATACCACCAAGAACTTATCTGACTTGACGGAAATCTAAATCAACTTTAAGGGAAAACTCCCAATGTAATGATATTTTCTTCTATTCCTCATTAATGGTTTTGCATGAAAAGGTGTAGATACTTCACAGTTAAAATATATGCCTTGTAAATCATTACCTCATTTTATCACTGTAGGGGAGTCCCAGTAAGGAATTCATGCATCCAAATAGGTGACACCCGGGAGAAGGGGTCATTTGGTCCCTATGCAGAGCATGATTTAGACAGTGGGAATCAGAGCAGTCACATTGTTGACCAGCAATCAGAAGAGCATCTACAGATAACCAAAAGGGTGAGGCACACTTGATATTTACGTTAATCACGTTGGGCTGATAAAAGACATTTCTGCTGCTTTGGTATGACCCAGAACAAAGGCTTTTTGAAGAAGGTTGGCTTCAGGATTAGGAACCACAGGATTAAGATTACAGAACTACAGATTTTAAAGATCAGGATTAGATTTTAGTCACAAAGTTTTAATGGTCTAGATTGTACCAGACAGCATGACAAAATTGACTTTAAGCCATTTATGGCTGGGGTCATTAGAAGCTAATCAAGTCATGGTAGGAAAGGGAGACAGATCTACAAAAGAGAATTAAAGAAAGGATCAAGGAAGAGCTTTGTTTGGTCGTGACCCAGTGGCAAAGACTGAAAAGATTTTTCAGCTGGGGAAGATGATTTAGAGTTCAGAACAGTCTACAGATTTGAGCTGAGACTGGAAAGGCTGAAGGGTTGTAATAGTTCTGATATTTTATGGTCTACCAGGCCATTGTTGTGACTGAGATCAGGAACAGGATTTAATCAAACAGGAACCAACAGGAATTAATGCAGTACTAAGAGGGTTGTGTCTTCCTGAGAAAATAAAATAAAATAAAATAAAATATAAAATAGTAAAAGCAAGCAACCAAATCTGTCTTAAACCTGAATAGAAACAGATACATAAAACAGTTAGGATTAGGTTGGGGTCTAACATTTGAGGGACTGGTGGAGAGATATTTGGAATAAGTCTAATAAGAATTTCCAGACTGTGGTTAGACTTAGTTTGGGTGTGGATATTGGCACTGGCTTTAGCCCATGAGCCAGCTGGAGCTGATAAATCTAAATTATGTTTGTTCTGATAGCTACAGATTGCTTTTGGGACTGGGCAGAGACCACTGGCACGGAGGCTGCGGGTCTCTCATCAGTTCTTGGACTTGCTTCAGTTGCTAATCCAGCATTATTGAAAGACTTGATGGAAGATGCTAACCTCATGTTAGGACTTGAGCCCTTACGTGACAGCTGGGCAAGGTTTACAGCTGTTTTTCAAGTTCCCAGATCTTTTGATACCATCCGAAATGAAAGCTCTAAAATCAGTTAGTCAGTCATTGATGTGAGTGCACCGCAGACTTTAGGCATGTTTGTGGGTTTATTGGGTTTTCTTTGAATGGTAATGAAATAATACTTCCCTCAGATTGTCTACAAAACTTGGTAATTAAATTAAATAAAATAATTCTGTGCAATTCAGTGAAAACCCACTACTGAAGTTCACAAATACTCAGCCCATTTTTATAAGCTATTAATTTAGAAAATATCATAACATACAGCACATAGAAGTTGAAATAATTTTCCTAAACAAGTAGAAACATCTGTTGTTTGTGCCTTCCATTTACTGTTTTTTGGTGTTTGTTTTTAAATTGGTGATCCTCTGTCTAGTTTTCTTACAAGGGTTATATCTGCTATGTCCTTATTATGATGATGAACAGAAAGGGGAACAAAAATGTATTAATACATCTTTGGTTCATCCCTTGATGATACCATCTATTTTAAAGCCTCAAAAATTCATTTTATTAAGGTACTGCTCATGTCAGTGACATTTACCTTCTATATCTGCAGGTTTATCAACTCCTTTACCAATTTGTATTAAAAAATTAATTCCATATTTTCTGTGCATTTTTCTTTCAAAAAATAAGCTAAATCTTTTCCTCATTTTCTAATGTCAACTGGGAGAAAATTGCAGAGAGCACTAAAATTCAAAATCATTCAGTACCATATAGAATAATCCATCAGCCTTTTCTGTCACAGCAAGCACTCCAAACAGCAGAGACTGAAAGAATTCCAACCAGTAACTATTAAACTGGCTCCTTAGAGTCCTAGAAGCTAAGGAAAAAAGTAAAAAAAACCAAAACAANCCCCCCAAAAAAAAAAAAACAACAGTGAAAAAAATAGGGAAAAAAATTAGAGAGAAAATCTGAAAAGGAGAAAAGGAACACCTTTTGTGTTAGTAATCCAGGAATCAAATCATAGGCCCCATCTCTTCCAATTAATATTGTAAGGTTTCAAAGGGCATAGGCTACTTCTAGTCTTGGTTTAATTATATTAATATATTCACTGGGAGACAAAAAGATGGATTTATAAAAATAGCTGACAACTTCTTTAATTTTGCTCCAGAGAAACAACAGTCTGAAGTAAACACTGACCTAAACATTAATTTTCCTGAATTTCTGAGAAAGCAAAACTTGGAGCACAGATGACGGAGTTAATGAGAGTGTAATTCAAGGTATATGGTCCTTTTATTTCTTTTCAGCCTTACATAACTTCAGGTGAGACACAGCTTTTCATCTAGCATGTCAGGATATTGTCAGATGTCACACTCAGGCTATTGTAATTTTGATGATGGAGATGAAGATGAAATAAGCATAGAAATCAATGCTTTAGAAGGCTTGATCTGCTCAGAGACCTTTTTAGTTTTACTGATATCATCCTTTCATTTACCATTTTGTCTGAAAAAATTAGAGATGTTCATGGGATTATCTGAGGGAGGCAAGAGAAGTCCAGTATAGGGTATATCATATATATTGTATGGCTGAGGGAGGAGCGTTACCTTAAGATTTGGTTGAAAGCTCATTTAGTGCTGCACACAATAGCAATGTCCACAAAAATCACTCAACATGATACTGAGGTGTACAATGCCATTATACTACTAATGTAAAGTGATATTGCTGTGAAATTTAAAAAGAGTTTTAGATCAAAAGGAGATGCTCCCTTCAGCTAAAGTTTGAAATGTCATGATTAGTGTAAATAGCTCTGAGATGCAGGTATCCATTGAAAGCTCACAGTAAGTCCGTAACTGCTGGTGTAGCACACGTATTTGACATCAATAATTATTGCCTGAATAGTGAGCTCAAATGAAGTAATTAAACAGGAGGAGCATTGATTTTGTTTAAAGATTAGGCCAAATACTTTGAGCAGGATTCTTGTCTTTTGATGTCTCCCCTAGAGACGAATATTTCAGAGGTAATTACCCAAACCTCTTTTGTAGTGAGGGGAGAGAAATAAGCACTTATAGATTAGAATTAATCTGATTTTTCAAACAAGACTAATTGTGCCCTACCCACACATTTCAAAACTGACTGCAGACAACTGACGTAGGGGGTCAGATAAAACCTTCCTTAAGTGTTCAGGACAGCTTATAAGTGCACGCGACACCTGGACACTTCTAGATCAACAATCGAAAAATTGTTCAGGCTTACAGAGACATCAATATAAGATATGACTTCAAGAATTTTCTAGTAAGCATAAGGTCAAATGTGAATAAACAGTGTACTACAGCGTGGACAGAAAAGATCTGAAGGTGCAGAATACAGCTGAGCTTGCTGGAGCTTATTTCAAGGTTCCGCAAATACACAGTTAAGCTAGAATCTGGCTTGATATAATACAGGCTTAAAAATATGATCTCACCAGCCTTAGGACTTAGAGAAAGTAGAAATTTGATGAACTAATTGCAAGGAAAAGTAAAATATTTTCTTCTGCTAAACCACAAGCAATTCATGTTACCCAAGGCAGATTTCTATTGTATAGCTGAGGTTTGTATCTCAGCTAATTGTCTATATGTCTTTTACTGTCACCACTTAAAAAGTGGGAATTCTGTGATAATATTAATCTTATCCGCAAGTAGACTTCTAAAACAAACCATTTGCTACCATGGAAGACAGCTGTAATCTGATTTTTTCAGATGTCTATACTTAGCCTATGAAGTGAATAGCAGTCAGAGGTAATGCAAGAAAAATACGTCAATATAAAAAATCCCTTTAATTTGTTAATTTTGTTCAAGATCTCTATTCTTATAGGTGCAATATAATTAAATAAATATATAAGAAATTGTTTCTGTGTTCTGTGGGAACATAATTGCTAAGACTGTGAAATTGAACTCCCTTTGCTAAATCTGTGAAATTCCTTACAGTCTTGAAGTCACTCCTTAAGATGTAAGCTTGGATCTTATCCTCATAAATGAGAAATTCTTGGAATTACATAGATGAGAAAGGGCTTTTTCCCATTATTTCTCATTGTTGTAGCTATCAGTTTGTTCGTAGAACACAATGTTAAATTTCATATAAAGGCAGTGTTGTAGTAAAGACTAAAATTCGAAAACTTCCTTACAGTCGGAGATAAACCAAATTCCAACATTACCGCAAACTTCTGCTGACTCAATACAGATCTAAATTCCCTTTTCTCTACCACAACTCTCCATTATTTAGTACTGTTTTCTGTCTGTTTGGTAATTATTATTCAGAAAGAGTCATTTGCTTCTTGAGAATTTTGTGGTGTAAGGTAAGTAGACAAACAGGTAAAGCTTGGAGAATATGGAACAGATGAATTGAGATGTAATTTTAAACCTTTAATATTTGTGCTTTGAATAACATTCATTTCTTCAGAGGCAGCATTAATTTCTTCACTACAAGAATATATCTCTGAGTATCTTTAATGAGGAATAGGTATGAGTCCCACAGAGAAGTGCCCCAGTCGGGTATTCATATATACGGATAAGATTGCTCCTGATTCTTCTTTCCTTCAGGCTGAACAGTCCCAAGTCTCTGAGCTTTTCTTCATATGAAAGATATTTCAGTCCCTTCATCATCTTTGGGACCCTTTGCTGGAGTTACTCCCTCATGTCCTTTTCTCTCATGGAGTGGGAATCCCAGAGCTGGACTCAGCTTTCAAGCTGTCTCTTACCACTGCTGTGCAGATGGGAAGGATAACTTTCTTTGATTTGTTAAAAATGCTCTTGTGAGGAGGTGATGAGAGGTGGCAGAAACATCCCTTAAGATATACCCTCCATGATGTCACATATATGTGATGAGCACTACAGTAAAGGGAACCTCTGTCACTTTAAATAGTGTAGGTAGAAATTACAGATCCTCACAGTGACTGAGCAAACAGGATTATTTTCACATGGCATTTAGCATTCTTGGCAGATTCCTAGCTGTTACTCCCCTCTAGCTATGACTGCACACCTGCAGATTTGAGATCTTAATTTCCTAGAGTGATGAACAGAAGAAATTCTGGAGTCTTTTATCCAAATGTACCAGTTTATTTATAGTGGTATAGCGCAGGAAATACATTTCTATTTCTTTTCAATTGTATTACAGGTTATGATTTTTATTCTGGCTGACTTTATTCCATAGCACACATTTCACCTGCACCTTCTTAGACAAACCCTGAGAGATGATGTACTTGTGATGTGTGAGTGGTCTCTAAAGTTCCCCAAAATGAGTCCATTAATTTTTCTCTGAGTTTTAATCCACTAATTATTTGCCTATTTAATTCCATGTCATTTCTTGTATGTACAAATTCTAATTGCATTATTGAATTACTCCATTTTTCTCTACGATAAATTAGGTACAGTATTCTAGCTCTCTTCAAAGCACTGCAGATCTTTTTGTATTAAGAAGATGTTATTTACTAAGTAACTTTTGAACAAGAGGTTTGAAATATTCATCTGTATCTCTAACATGCAAACTCTTCATACAGCTTGCATATTTTACTCATTTTCTATTGATATATAGTATTTATTTTGAGCTCAGAATTAGAATATACGTGTACATATCTACATATATGTGTATATATATAAACATATATAACCACAGGATGTCAGAATTCAGTTAAAATATATTCTTCTCTTCCTAGTGTAGTTTTCCTTCCAAAGTTTGCCACCATAAAACTGTAGTGCATCTGAATTCTGCAAAAATCAGTAGAGCTTAGGTAAGTATAAAACTGCTCTGCTGAGCAAACAGCAAAAATAAGAGGGGAAATGGTGATCATCACTGAGTTTTAAAGGTCTTATAGAATCAGAACAATTATTTTTATGATTAATAGATTTATGCATCAGTTTATTTATCTGCCTCAAACATAAAAGAAGTTTGGAATACAGTCATATTCTTTTGACTCAATTGTTATTTTATTTTTTTTGTACAGTATATTATTTTCGAACTAAAGCAAAAGCAGTGTTTTAATATAGATGCTATGCAAAAGAAATAGAAAAAGGACAGTAGCATTTATGTATAACACAGAAAATTAGAACTACCTTGGAAAATTGTGATTAATATGAGTGAATTTAGAACGAAGACCAGTGTCACTGTATCCGATATTTCAAAATTACCAGACATACACAGCTGTAAGAGGAATGGCAGTGAATCAGTAAATTCAGCATGGCTGAATGAGCAAGTCTGATAATAGTTACTTTTTATGGGTGCCATGAATGGCATCTAAGCCTACCTTCCTTCTAGTTATGAGAAGCAAGCAATTTGTGTTTTTGACAAGTACTTTCAGGTGGAAAAAGTAGTGGAGAAGCACAAGCTTATGATGATTGTTGATGAGTTTAGTCTAATGACAAGAGAGAAGGACAAAATAAACAAAATTATACAGAAGATAGGAGCGTGTGTGGCATAATCAGAATAAAATTAGCATAGCCTTATATACAGTTTATGGGAGTAATACCACAATTGGAAGTAGAAAAAAAGAAATAAAGCTATTCACCACCTGCTGAAACACTGAAACACTGCAGTGATCCGCAGTCCTTTCTGCAGACTGAGACACAAACACAGGACATCAAATTCCAGTCTGTATGAATGTGTTTGCAGACTAATATGACTGAATTCTGTTTGCTTTGACTATACACAAGAGCTTGTCAGTTTTAAAATCACAAACAAGGGATTATCCCGCAAAATAATCATGGTATAGTTTTGCTAAAGAAAAATCCTGATAGACCTTACAAACTGCATTCTAAAAGACATTAGTCTATCTTTAAAAGAGTATTTAAGTCTTGTCCCTTTGTTTTAACAGCATCCCTGGAGAAATTAAAACAACCAAACCAAATATTTCTTTTATCTTTTTCACTTTAGCTTGTGCCTTAGAAGAAAAATGCCTGGCTAGGTACTCATTTGCAGAGACAGTTTCAGTGTAGCACCCTGTAATTAATGGGTTCAAAACTAATCAGAGACGTAAAAGACTTTAATGACACATTAAAGAGAAAGGAGAATGAAAGAAAGGTACAATAATCATCCTTAGATGGGTTTATACTCATTTCAAGAGAGAATTTTAATAGATGGATTAGCTTAATTGATAAAGATGTGATCCTTTTTGCACTTTTGGGGTCTAATTTAAGGAGATGAGTCTTGGAAACATACCTACTAATCAACTCTGTTAGGCATTTATGAGTAATCTTCCTTGTCTGTCTCTCAAGAACTACATTTAGAAAGTGAGTTTCTGCTCCTTATTTAAAGCATTGTAGCAGCATGTTAGCTGAAGCGCTCTAATCGCTCATGCTTGCGGGTTTGTGACACTAAATGACAAATGGGAACCATGCAAAGCAATGAAGCAAAGATGAGAGGAGCTGCCAAATTTGTGACAGCATGTGATTATGCACACACCATTTTGCTTATAGATCCTGAAATCATTTCAGTAACATCTGGCAGTGGACTAGATCTATCAATTTATTCTATTGGAGAAATTTGCTAAATTCAGTGCCACACACAGCTATTAAGATTTATTTTCAGCATTTTAAAAAATCAATTTTCTCTTAGTAATTCTGGCTATGGTTCACTAAGTTATATTGTTTTCTTAGTTCTTTGCTGCTATGCTGACACTTAGGGCCAGAGTTTCCTCCCCATTCAAGTGGAATACCACTTATTCTTGTGAGCAGTTTGATAGTTTTCATTTGAGTTAATTGCTAGTAAATCTTTATTATTCAGCACATGGAATTGTTTATTTTTTGGCAGATTTGCATGTGTGTTGTGTGTTGCCTACTGTGATAACTTGCAAGACTAAGTGCAAGTCTGTCTGATCCTAAAAAATGGTTCCAAAGTTCCACTAATGAGTGGACTTACTGGTGACAATCTTAAAAGCAAAAAATTTTCCATTCTTTAAACAAGTAGAGTTTTCAAAGCATTATAGGGAGCTGTAGTTTGGCAGAAGACTGTTTGCTAAAATTATGCTAGCATAATAACTTCATATATTATCAGGGAAAGCATAAGGGAGAGATTGTCGAGTTTTTTCATTCCTGAACAAAAGCAATTCATCAACTTCTTGGTTTTAATATCTGAAGTGACAGTCAAGTGACAAAATACCACAAATAAGAAGTCCAACTAGTTCTGGCCCAAGGAATCCATCTTTCATACCTTATGGTTGATATTACCTTAGAGACACTCTCCAGCCTGCGCACACTGCAATCCATCTCTACTCCATTCTGTCACTTCAGTAATTATCACTGCATACAAATGTAATAATACAAGAGAAGAGGCCTTTTCTCCAAAGAATATTTATAAGGACACCATAAGTCACATATGGAAATTACAAGGTTTTTTTGAAACTAAGCTGGGTGCAAGGGTGATTGCCACCTCAGTGTAGTGTGCTCAGCTATGCCTTTTGTCTGTATCACATGGTAAAGAAATGCAGTTAACTGCTTCTCCCTTCTTCCTCTAATTAATTAGTGTCTGCATTGGAAAATGAGGTAGAATTCATACAGAAAATGGCAATTTTCCATACAAATTCCCCTGACATGGACATATACAGAAGTGTTAAGGCTGAACACCTCATTTTCTCCCTTTTGTTTTCTAAAAATATATGTTATAGGGATGTTATAGGCAGGGTTGTAACTAGAGTTCATAAAATCCTCTTTTTATCTATTAGGTGGTATTCGGGAGGTACCAGCCCTTTCTGTGAAAAGGCCTATCACAGCATCCATTCGTCCTTAGAGAAGCAAATACGGTGTCACTGATCTGAGCTAAAGAGCAAAAATAGCTCAAATGAAGCTTCTTTATTTGAGCACTTCCCCCTTTCTCTCTTCATTTTCATGGTAGTGGCCCATCTCTCTAACTTAAACAGCCCATCTCTCTAACCTAAACAGCTTAGTGCTATCTCACTCTTTCAATGTCTGCCTTTGTGTCCCAGAGTTTTATGGTTTTCTAAGACATAAGGAAGGCTGCAGCACAGGGTGAACATAGCAGGGTACCTGCGCAGCAAGAAGCAACTTAGATAAGGCTATGTTGTCTTACTGTTCCCTTGGACTCACATAACCCACGGCAGAAGACAGCATTGCTCTGCAGAAACAGCAGCTATTAGTAAATGCAAATGTCAGGGAGATGTTTCTGCCTCTGAAACCAGCTGTGCCACAGCTCTGTTTGTGTCCACACAGCTGCCCAAAAGGCAGACTGGTTGGCATGGTCCCTTGCTCGATCTTGCCAAGAGATGGCTCCAGGTCAAGCCAAAGTGAAACTCCAGGCCTTGCTGAGTGTTTAACAGCCCTGAAGATTCAGCAGTAGCTCTTGGGCCAGTGTCTTGCCCCTGTTTAATTTGCTTTTAAGGACATGGTAATTTTGTCCTGTTATGAGTAAACACATCTGAATAGTCACTTGCAGAGCGCTAATAATGTGAAGAAGTGAGCATTCTTCAGTCTTGGTTTTTTGGAGGTATTTTCATCTGCTTCAAACTGGTCTGGAAACGTTATGCATATGCAATTCCATCAAAATATGTAAGGCCTAAGAGTTCAGTATACTCGCGCCTAACAATAAATTCAGGAAAATCATCCAACCAGGATTCTTGCTTTTTCTGAAGCATAGTACCATTGCTGCAAGGCTCTAAAATCCTGTAACTGAAGAATAGATAAACCTAGGCTGGGTTATAGGCAATACCTCCTTATAAGATATTTGTACTTACAAAAATGAAAACCAACTTTCCTGTAAAAATTCAGGTTCTCTTCCAGATGGTGACAGCTTTGCAATACCATGGAATTTCGTGATAATCTGCTTATGCTGCCTGGGTAATATAGCTATTACCCTGATTTGACATGTGTCAAAATATCCCTATAGTCTCTGTCATGCTGCTTAATACACCTCAGATGACAGACTGCCTTAGGTCTTCAGCAGTGTGAGTGAAGAATATTAAGTGAGCATAATGTCAGCTGCTAGGTCTATAAAGGCTAAAATATGACATTTTTTATAGGCTTGTGATATATCATCACAGCTAAAATCTATTGCTGCTTAAAGTTGTTTAATAATAATGGTAACAACTATAACTTGTATGTACATAAGGTTTTAAGAATATAAAACTCTTCAAAGTGTTGTACAATCAGTATTTTTAGAAGCCACATTTCCCCAAGATCAGAATTTGACCATTCACTATGGTTTAAATTTTAAATTGCAACATTAGCACCAAACTCACTATTTCAGGAAGCAAAATACCAATATTAACTGCAAATAAGTTGTAGTATTTTTTAATATAAGAAAAGGTCAAGTATAGGCATTTTCAAAGCATGTCAAGCTTGCGGTAAAAGCCTTAAAATCTGTGATCACTGCAGATTTGGAATCCACAATCATAAAGGAAGTCACAACATATCTGACTGGTGTCAGCAATCTCCAAAAAGATTTGCCTTCTGTAGTAAAAGACATTTGCATGCAAATAAAATTCAGGAGAATGTCAATTTCCATAAATGCAACAAAACCCCCAATGTTTTCATAAATTGAAACAAGACCTTGGTTGTTGGGATTTTTTCCTCATAAAATTTTTGTGAAACTTGTTTTGGGGATTGCTGAAAACAAGAATAAACAGCACTTCTATCAGTAAAATCATCTTGTCCTATATATACAAAGTTACCTTTGGATATCTCCTCCTTGTAGGCTTCAAAAGTGATTTATCTTTCCAGAACTCATTGAATATGATAGATTGGGACCATGTTATTATGGTCTAACAGCTGGACTCTCTGCATGAAACAATTACTGCCAGTGAGGAAAAATGTGAGCAATTGGGTATAAGCCTAACGGAGACAGAAGGGAACATTTTCAGCCCAGAGGTAATAATAGAGGGCTATGATTTAATTATTTCTAAACTGAGTAAAACTAATAAATCTTCTAAATCTAAACTAGACTTGATTAAAAATGAACTACTGAGAAAAAAAATATTTAAATTTTGAGGTTTTGATTCAAAGTTTTTCCAGAGAGAAGACACTTCATATTAAAATGAGTGCTGAAAGTATTTAGAGTTCTTTTTCATTATCCTTCAAATTAATGCAACTTTTTCCTGTTAAGAAGTGAACTTTTGTGTTCTTTTCTGGTACAAAGAGCAAAATCTATTTTGAAATTCTATCCTATCATTTACCCAGTAAAAAAGTATGATCAAAATAATGAAAGACTCAGATATTCTCAATCTAGTATTTAATCATTATTTTCAGTCAGAATTTTTGCATGCACATCCTAATGACCTCACTGTTTTGTGAATGAATTTGTACAGCTAATCCCATTAAAAATTACCACTTTTTTGATACTAGAAGAGAAAAAAAAAAAACCCAGGAATTTAAACAATAAAGTCCAGGGCCTTATTCCCTATTCAGGTTGCTTCTTTAAGAAGATATATTACATGAGTTAAACAAGAGAATATTCCAATTAAAATATTTCAAGATAATGATAACAACAAAAACAGCAACGACAACAAGAATTCTGTCCTTCACATTTTTAATACTTAAAAATTCATGTAGTAATAGCACCAGAAAGGTTCTTGTATTGACAACAGACCAAAAAAGTTTGAGATGAAAAATAAAGCTATTTGAAAGAATTGTCCTACACAGTTTATTGGATGCATAGAACTGATTTGCTGCAAATTTTTTTGATGCAAAAATCAGTTTGTCTTGTGAGATGGAAGGTACAGAAGCCATTGTATGTTATTACTGTTTGGTGATAAAAAGGAAAAAGTTAAAAACCTAGAGAAATACAAAAGATAGTTTTATAATATCCTTATGATATAACTATTGATAATAAAATTAAATGATCCTTGGATTTGCAAGTGGCATGCAAGATGACTTTTGCTTCTTGGATGAGCAGTGGGTCTTAGAAGACAGAAAATATTTTGCGGCTCTTCAGACATGAGACAACAGCACCAGCAAATGGTACTTTCTAGATTCTGCAACAATGATCTATTCAGCAATGCATTTTTCTTGAAAAAACTTTTACATTTTATTCTAAGGCAGATGAAACCATCAATTAGTCCAAGAAAATATTACTAAAAAAGATTCAACCAAAGTAAAATAAGACTAAGAACTTTAAAAGTTATACATTTCTGTACAGATGTAATAAAAAACAAGCAAAAGAAGGAAAAAACCCAACTTGATCTTTGGGGGCTTTTAGTTGTTCTTCTCAAAAGTATGAGTCCTGAATTCAGTTCCCTCTTCTGTGTGCTTAAATTTCAGTCTAGATGGCTTCCCTTCCAGGAGCCACTCCAAGTCTTTGATATTGAATTCTTCTATCTGTTAGGAATCTTTTTAACTATTGCTTTTTAACCCTCTAAAAGCCAACTAAATTATTTTCCCTTTATCTGAATAATGAAATGAAATAAACCTTGAGCAGGCCAAGCCTTTGGATCACACCAAAGGGGAGAGCACACCAGTTTTGGACCCTCACTAGAAAGATGTACAAACTGGCAAGAGGCGAGTAGGAATGGCTGGGGGACTAACACAGAGTTTGCATGAGGAGAGGCTGGGCATGCTGGGTTTTTCCTTCAGAAGAGAGCACTAAGAGTGGATCTCTCTCCCATGTTTCATTACTTAGTGGGGCGGGATACAGCAGATGGAGCCAGACTCTTCCCAGAGGTGCAGGGTGAAAGGACAAAGTGCTGGTCACAAGTTGCAGCAAGACAAATTGCAGTTGGGTACAAGGAGGAATCCACTGTGGAAGTGACAGTCCTGGAAGAAGTTGTCCAGAGAGACTGTGGTGTATCCATCCCTGAACTCTCTCAGAAATTAGTTTACGTAACTTGCTCAGTAGGACATGCTCTTAAACTTTTATCTCCCATGCAAAGGGATGAGGACTTCTGAGACAGAAAAAAAGTCAGTATGTGGAAGGAATGGAAGACTTTTGTACCTGTCACTTTTTCCTCTCTCATGTACCTCTGTTCAGTAGTCCATTCATGGTTTTATTTAGTTCAGTACAAGCAACAGACAGTCAGAGAGCCAGTAAAGTCTAATATCTTCCTGCCAAAAATTCAAACTGTATAGTACCAGATTAAGTGTTTCTAATAAATTTAAAAAGATGTTGAAAAAAAGAAACTTTGAAAACAAGTAAATGTTAATATGCAAAAAAATTTATTAAAATACAATTAGCATAGAAACCCAGTTCAGCTGCTAGAAGTTTCTGGCTCTTTCTGTGCATGTGATGACTAATCAGCAGTCATGAAAAGCGGGGATGAAATGTTCAGTAACATTTTTTAGGTGTCTAGTATGGTAGTTTATTTGTCATATTGCTGATAGTAATCCTGGAGATACAGTTTACTCAGCAATTAATTATGTATCACATCTTTAGAGATAAACCTTTTTGACTGTGACTTATTTTTAAGTATGTGAACTGAGTAGCTGTTCTCTGTGAAAGATAATAGACAATTTCTGGATGTCTTCATGTACTGACCCACCTTTATGGACAGAGATAGACAAGTCAGAACGTTTGGGTGTGGCAGTGTGACTTAGATTTTTCCTGCAAAAATATGATTTTTCTTTTGTGAGATACAGAGATTTAACAAACAGAAGTAGGTCAGCTAATGCACACTAGTAAAATAGGAAACTTCAACTATTTTTCATTGAGATCAAGAGCTCAGTCATGTATCAAACAACTAGATTAAGACTATATGGGAAAGTGACCTTAATGCTGAGAAACTACAGAGTCTTCTTTCTCAGACTGAAGAAAAAAAAAAAAGGATGCTATGCTAATTTCTCAGATTAAATCTCCAAAAATACTCAAAAATTTAGTTATGGGGATCACATTAAAAATATCATAAAGAACTAGATGACACAACATGCATCCTATATCACCATCATTACAGAATCCAGTATAGTACGAAAAAAGGCTGATAAGAAGTGAACCAACCTTATTGTTTTCCATATTCAAGTCTCTAAATAAAAACAAGTGCAGAACACTTTTTTATGGATCATTGAAGAACTGAAAATCAAGATAATCACTGTGAAGAACTTTCATTTCATTTTAATTTCAGAGAAATTCCGTTCACTAAATTTGGTAGAAAGTATTTTCATTGACATAGAATAACTATATAAAATTGTGTAAATTAGCTGAGAATTAGTTCACTGATTCAGAAAATGGCAAAAAAGTTTCTATGAAATTTTTCTCTTAGAAGAATGGAAGTATTTCTGAAATTCTTATAAAATATATTTCTAGATATATACTTGTAGCATCGTGAACTGCAGGTTCCCACAGCCTCCCTGCAGCCCTGCCCTCAGTTCCCCATTGGTTGTGTGTAATCCCTCCCCTGTTCCATCCTCACTGGCTGGTTCCCTGTTGATCCCTCCCATGTTCCCTTTCTCTATTGGATTGTACCCCTCACCCCACCTCCCTATGTCCCCCTGTAAAAATGCCTGTAAGTTCCGGGTTTCTTATCTCGCTGCTGCTGCATCTTCAGAAGATTAAACTCTCTGGAATCCAAGCAGCAGATCGCTTCTCTTCACCCTTATCTCTGCTGGCACGTCTTCCACCAGCCTGGGGGAAGCCCCTTCGAGTGGAAGCTGTGTTCCCGACTGCTTTGTGTGTGTTCCTGCTGCGGCAGAGCGTAGCACGAGACCCTGGGCTTTCTGCATCCAGGCTCGCGCGCCCTCCCAAGCAGCCGGCCTGGCAGAGCTGCTGATGGCATCCTGATAACGTGGCAGCCCAGCCACATATACTAGATTTCAGAAGAAGAAAACTGATTGAGTTTTTCTGAAGTTGAAAAAATATTATCCTTTCAATAATATTTATTAAAATAAAATTTGCCAAAACAGTGAAGGGAAAACACATTCCACTAAAAAAAACAACCCAAAGAACCTGAAGAAAGCTTATGCTTTTCATAAAAAACCCTCATCTTCTCAACACACAGTTAAAAAAAAAAAAACAAATGGAAAAAATGCAATTTTTTCTAATTTTTTATTTGACTCTAATTAGGACAAAGTAAAGTTACCTACTGAAAAAATAATTTAAAAGATGCCAAAACTGATAATACTTTCACTTACGTTCTTCATACTGAAATGTTGCATTTTGATGTTCTCTTCTCTGGGCTTTACCTGACCATGCAGGCTCAGTAACACAGCCATATCACTATTCAGTCCAGTATGACTTTTCTTGTCCAGTACTGAAACCTAACGATAAATGGGATCACACAGAACCTTTCTATTCTTTTATTTTGTGATAGAAACCATAGGTATTACAACTCAGCTGCTTTGTCTGATAAGTTATCATTGAGTAAAAAAACCCAAACATCCTAAAAAAACCATGATCTTATTAAACTGTGAATCTATAATAATCTTATACTTGTCTAATGCTGAGGAATTAAGTAATTATTTGTCTATTCAAAAGAAGTGTAGATAATTGAAAAAAAAATAGAAAAGAGCTAACAATAAATGCTAAGCTAATAAAATATAAAAATGACCAAAATTTGCCCCATTCATGGGATATATGTTTATGTGATGCAGATTGTTCTGGTTTGTTTTTAAAAGTAAAATTCAAAACAGGTAACAATGAAGTGGTCATGTTTTATTTAGATGGGATACCTCTATTTTTTTTATTAATATATCTGATAAAACTAGGACACACCCAGCATATTTGGTATCATATCAAGCTAACACTTCCAGTTAGTTCTTTCTGTTTGTTAGCAGCATACATTATTTGATATGAGTTGAAATGTTTATGTTCTCAGTCACTGCCCAAAAGGGGGGCTGTGCTATACTGCATTGCTCTGCAAAGTGTGGAACTGGTAGGCAATATTTCATTGAGGTTTTTTTCTGTCAGAAAACTATGTTTGCAAGACTGATGTGCTTTGTACTAATCTTCTAAGGCCTCAGAAGTAGGACTTGTCAGACTCATTGTCTATGTTTTCCTTGTCCTGAATTTTATTTTTCTTTGTTTATCAGTTGGGGCAGTTTTATAATAAAATTTGTTATTTCCTAATTTTTTTTCTTTTTGCATAGTGTTTATAAGTAATTTTAAATTTAATACTAGTAAGAAGTAGCTTTTTTTTTTTTTTTTTTTGTGTAGAATGAATCAGTGTCACGATGCAGGTAAGAGGATAGGGATGGGATGAGAGGAAGATGTTGGAAACTGGAATACAGGCACAAGATACCATGTGGGGTAGGCATAGCATGGCATCGTAATGGTTGGGCACAGGAGGATCCCGCACCCCTCAGCTGGTGAACAGCTGATCAGTGATCAGCTGCAGAATTGTCAGCTTAGGCAGATGAGCAAAAACAGCTATAAGGGTAAGAGAGAACAAAGAGCATGTATCCAGGATAACTCACACTCTGTATAAAGTGGATTGAGATTTGATGTAGCATTTTAGAGCAGTGCAGAATAACGGCTCAGGAAGTATACAAAAGTATGCAAGTGGACCCCACAGTAAGGAGAAGGAAACCATCAGTATCAAAGTTATGCTCCTCCTGGTAAAATATTGAGAATGCTGTAATGCCCCCAGCCACCCTGGTCTGAAACCAACAACCATGAGATGTGAGGTGGTTTAACAGTACAGCAAGATGAAGCCTGAGTGAAACAATTTTAATTGCATTCTTACTATTAAGTCTTTTCCTTTAGGGGAATTCTCTTACTAATTTGTTTTTTCTTTTCTTTTCCTTTCCTTTTTTTTTTTTTTTTTGCTTAAATGAGGTCTTTAATAATATTTCTTTGCTTTGACTGTGAAGTTTTCATCTACACTTAGCAATAAATTCCAGGCTTTGCATATAATGTGGGTTTTCTTTTATCTTTAGTAGCATTTTGAGTACATTAAAGGACAAACAAACTTTGTAGTCTCAGGGCTGAATGGATCCAGTTACAAACCCAGCAAACACCAGAAAAACTCCTTCATTGTTCCACAGGTAAGATTTGAAAAGGAGTTTTCTAGCAAAACAAAAGTTTCATGTCATCACTTGAGAAAAAGTCTGTAACAGAGCTTTTAGCAAATCTAAAACTTAACTAGTTAAAAAAAACCAGCAATGCCCATATTGCCCCCAAAATGTCCACCAAACAAACCTGACAGAAGCCAAAACTGTCTGGTCAGAGCTCATTAATTCTGCATTTTGGAGGAGAAGTGACAGCAGCAATATATCTCTAGTTATATTTATCCTTATATAACTGAAGTAGTAAATAATGTTTTTACATTTGAAATAACTCACAGTGACAAAGATGTAGGCCAAGATTCTCCTCACATACTTGCATGTGTCAATCAGATGTCAGGCTATTTAAATAAATGAAGTTACACCTGTGCAAACTCACTGTAATTGCAAGGAGGTAGCATTTCCAGGGTTATGATGGTAGAAGGATGTTATGTGAAAATGACACAATTAATTTTCTCCTCTTCTCTCTGGTACAGCTTCGGAAAGGTGGTGACAGCTCAGAGGCGGGAGAAGATGTGACGAGGGACAAGGGGAGGGAGGAGGAATGGCCAAATGTCCGTCAGCTGGCAACTCTGCTGTCAGGCAGCAACATTTGTGCTGGAGTAGCACAAATAAATGGGCAAAGTCAATGGAGCAGGATTTGAAGGCCACGTTGGGAAGAACGTGGCAAAGTGCATTGTTTAAGTAACCCAGTTAAGAGGGGAGAAGTTGTTTCAGGATTTTTGTGATGGATGTCTGGCAGCTAGGAAAGGTCTAGGCCAAAAGGGACAGCTGGCTGAATCCAAACACTTGTCTCAATAGACAGCAGGGTTACCCAGTCAAACACACAGGCTGTTCTAATGTATTTTAAAAAGTCTTTGAAAGTGTTCAAGGCAGTGTTCAAGGCCAGGTTGAATGGGACCCTGAGAACCTGATCTAACGCCTGGTCTCCCTACCTATGGCAGCAGGAGTTGGAACTAGATGATCTTTAAGGTAGGTCCCTTTCAAACCAAACCATTCTATGATTCTAAACAGGTAATCCAGTCCAGTTTCCTGGAGAGAGTGAGTCTTGTCTCCTTCTAGCGTGTGCTGGTGTGGCCCAGCGACTGCAGCAGCCGCGGCCAGGCCAGAGCCTGGGCTGTGAGGGAAGGCTCCATCTCTGCACATCATTTTGTATTTTAAACACAGAAATCCATCTTTTTGGAAAACACAGGGCCAGATCCACATCCCAGCTGAAGCTCCTGTATTTTGGTGAGGGTGCAATGATGGTCTGTGCTCTCCAGAGAAAATGTTTTGCGATGAGGCAGCTAAAAGGGCAATAAAGCATCAGTAAAATAGTCAGAAGGGCTGGGATTCCCCCCTGAGGTGCTGCAGAGATAAAGAGTGGGCTCCATCCTCTAATCATTTTTCATGCCAGTGTTTGCCTGCAGAAGTTAACAAATTTAAGAGTAGGAAAGCTAGGGTGGGCTAAAGTAAATGAATAAAATCATGTTCCAATCATAAACATTTCCATACAGCCTAAGCGGAAGCTGAGGTACTCAAGTCTTTTGACTACAATTTCTTACCTTGAGCAATCATTTTAGGAAAAATAATGCAGGGGAATGATTCTATAATGTATCACTAATTAAACTGTGATCTAAACTATAAGATGAGACAAATTTTGCAATGGCTTATTTTTGACATTTGAATAATTCTGATGAAGTCATTTTTAAAAGTGTAAGTTTTGAAAAGATATTTTTATTCTTCTAAGAACACTTTTTTCCAGAAACCAAAAGGAACTTTGACCTTCTTTAACTTTTCCCATTTTCTGAGGAGCTGAAAAATAAAAAGCATTGATACGAGCTTTCTTCAGTCATTTCAGACAGAGAGGTGGATAAACAGAAAGTGGGAATTGCTTCTATTAAAATGAGACAAGCATCTTTGCACAAAAAATACTAATTTAGTCAAATAATTGGATGATTCAAAATTCACATTCCTTTGAAAATCTGTTTTCTTGAAAGCTTTGAGGGAATATTTAAAATTTATTTAATGAAGACTGAATTACTTCATTTATGCTCACTATCAGGCCACACCAATTACTATTTTAATCTATAGTTGACATCTGATTTGTTTGAGTACAAACTTAACACTGAGAGAAACTTATCCCTTATCTTCTTCTGAGTAGTTCAATAATTGAGCCTAATTTTTAATGAATTAGTACCTCAGAGATTCTCCTTCATACTTCTTTTTACCCCTCCAGCTTTTATTAAAGTACTTTTTCCAGCTTGCTTAGTTTGCTTAAAATACAAAACATTGCAGGAAGCCACACCGCAAAAAATGCTATATGGGTAAAATGCTGTAAAATTACATGATGAATGCTTATTGTAGTTCAATTCCCATGGGAACAAGGTGCACAGAAATTGATAACCAGCACACTCTTTATGCTCTCCAACATGCAAAAAAGAAAGCAAGCTCCTACTTACTGCAACAGAAGTAGAAGCAGGTTTATTGTAGGCATACATGTTTTATTTTCCTTTTACTACTGAAATTGCTGAAATAGAGTCCCTGACTGATTAGAAGAGAATCTGTCAGGGTTTCAAGGAAACTGGATAGAAAAATTCAAAAAAAATCCTTTGCTTCCTACAAAATTTATGTTTTTGCTAAAAACATATTGCATAACTTGAATAAATAGTGCATTCTTTCAAACAACAACTTCTTATGGACTGATCTCGAATCCTTTACAGTTGCAAGTGAAGATTGCACATATGGATATTACACAGCTGTGAAACATACAATATATTTCCAGGGAATTATAGGTGCTATTTTTTTTTACAAGTGAAATTTCAGGGATAGATTTAAATTTTTGCATTTATGCAAATTCAGACTTTTAATCCAAAGCAGCCAACTTAAAGAAACCTAGAAACTAGTGTCTGAAATCTGCTCTGGTAAGTGCACATTCTGTTCTATATTCGTGTTGTGTTGGCAGGACTTGATCCCTCATGCAGTGCCAGAGTGACAGAGACTTTTGGCAATAAAGAGAAAATATCCTTCTCTTTTAAAAAGCTGTCTGATGATCACACAGGAGTGCAAGAATATATGAAGAAAGGCCCATGAAATCTATGTGTGTTCTGTTTCCAAATTATCCTTATGTTTTATGTTTGCAGCTTTCTATTTCAAAATAAGAAAGATTTAGACTTAAATTCATTATACTTAGATAGAAATGCACATTTATATGGATCTATTGGCCCAGTAGTTCAGTAGTACATTGAGGGGTTCCTATTCTCTGTACGATTACTGGAAAGGAAAATTTATCAGAAATCAGATTTTCTTAGCTAGTGCTGCGTAAGAGAAGTTTTTGACTGGATAGGAAAAGATAATTTTTAGCAACCATAAGATTAGGACTGAAGTGCACTCTCTGCCTTTGTAAGTGCAACCATACCTGGCACACTGTTTCCCTGCAGAAATGAGGGTGGTCAAGAACACACTGAGTCTTAAGCTTTCTTGACTGCTGTTTTCTTTCTCAGGCAGGAATTTAATTGCTTTTAAGCATAGGTGTAGCCCTGACCTGCCTGCCCTGCTGTTCCCTGGTAGCATGAGAAACAATTTCCTTGCACCTCCAGACTGTCATTCACTATCAGTGATCCATATGCCTGACATGCATTTGGATTGAACCCAGACAGACAGATGATAGTGGGTAAAGAATAAGGGATCAGGACAACTTATTTGAAAGTTGATGTATTTAAATCACGTATCTACAAGTCAATGTTCATGGCTGGACTGCAATGGCCAGTTCCAGCGGACACTGTAAAATGAGTGCTGAAAAAGGAAGAGCTACAGTAAAAGCCAAAATCTGAGAAAATTTTATTTCCTGTGACTTCTCTTTCAGATAAAAAAAGGCTGGTAGAATGTATGAAAGTATTTTACAACTGAATATTTTTCAATGCTGTGGTAAAAAAAAATCAGATGTTACTGGACTGTCTCTAACATAAGAGCCTTAAAAATTGTCTCATAGGAAAAGAGCTAGTAGGAAAGGACAATCAGCTTGACTTCTTCTGTACAAGCTGCAAAGAAGGATCACTGTTATTATTACAAAAGACACCTCCTTTCACCTGTTGAATCTAAATAATATGCAGACTACGTAACAGCAAAAAGCCTAATTGCCTTTATAAGGACTCTTTTAAGATGAAGGAAAAAAATATTAGCCTTCTACAAAACTCTTGTCTTCATACCAAGTATTTTATTTTTTCTTGGTAACTAATTAACCAAAACTACCATGTTGTCAAATGCACTGTATGTAGTGTTTAGATATATCACACCAAAAAGGGGACAAAATACAAAGAAGTATAATTAGGAATTATCAAATTTCAGTAATCCACATGATCTCTATGCCTGTTGTATAAAGGAATAATAAAATTAGCTTCCATTTAATAATGTGAAAAAAGAATAACAAAGAAATAAATGAAATTAGTATTTGTTGTTTGTTTCATTGGTCCGTCACTCAAAGTAGTAGAAACTGATTGATAATCTCTGATTTACCTGTATAGGTTACGTAACAAACATTAAGGAATTTGTGAAGCATGCATATAGACCACTTCTGCTTAAGAGAAAAATTTACTGTAAAAGCTCTTCAGTGTAAGCTAAGTTGATAGAGATAAATCAGCCTTCAGGAAGCCAGTAAGTCCTCATTAACCTTCAGCAGGAATCAGAGGGTAAGCTGCTTGTCTAAGTTACTGAGTAATCATAGCTGTAAAAGGTTAGGTGGTCTAGTTGCTTTTAATCAGTGCTCTACATCTGCTTCTGAGGACCTGATTAATGAACATGTTCCTTTGCCCAAGACTTTAACCAAAGCCTGTGGAAACTCCTGCAGTAAGGAGACAGTTATCAATTAGAAATGACCAAAGCAAGAAAAGAAAGTCAATAATGGAGCAAATATCACAATTCATTTCGCAATAGCAATGCCAGTGCATAGCTGTTTTAATATTAATTGTATCAGAAAAGTGTTCCTGGTAGAGCCAGGGAATATTTAGCCTACTGAACATGCAGGAGAACATTGTTCATTTTATGAAAGGTATTACAGATTGCAGTAGCCTTTAATATAAGGTAGTTGTATCTGATAAACTAAATTATTTCTTTAATCCTGTTTCTCATGTATTTACAGCCTTAAATTTTAACACTTTGAAGTACTTTAGAGGATCACATGGAAAGCAAGGAATTCCCAAGTCCCAGTATCTGCATGAGCAATAATTGGCATTAAAAAAATTTAATCCAACCTTTCAAAATTTCTAGAACCCAAGAATTAAGCTTTAAAATCTAAAAATATATGTAAATGCATTGGTAAAATACTTTTTAAGAGCTTTGGTATTTTTTCATGGTAGAGTGTTTAATGTTGACCATTCAATGCTGATTTGCATGGCAAAGCAATGTTATCTCTAACAAAAGTGAAGTAAGAGCTCAAATCCATGCATAGACCAGAGCCTTCTTGTTCTACTCATTTTTATTTCCATTAGGTATTGTTTTATTTTGCAAACAAACTGTATTTATTTTGTGTTATTTTAGCACTGTAGAGTAACTATAATTCTATAACTTGTCAAAGAAATATATTTTCATTCTTGAAAACCAAACTTTTATTGTGTATTGGGGATTTTTTTAGCATTTATTATTATTGTTCTAGGATATTTTAAGCAATAGGAAATAGGAATAGGGATTATTTAGTTGCATATTCTCAACTGTTTGTACTTCTCTTGGCTTGAGATAGTAAAACATAACTTTGTTTCCTTGGTGTCGGTGCAGGACCGTGGAGCGAATATGGGAAAGATAATACTTAGCTTTATAGTCTGTGTTTTAAAACAGTGACTAGTGGTTTTGATGGCAGTAACCATTTGTGAAGGTAAAACATCACAAGAAGGTCTGGCTTCAAAGGAGTGTGTTCAGATCTTTCAGGAGATTTCCATTATGTATCTCAAACTATAAACTTAGAAGTAAAGAAAACTGAATCATCAGCCAGTTCTCAAAGTCTTTGTGCAAATGGTTAAGTTTTTGAAAACTGCCAAAATTACTTTGGAGCCAAACTCAACTCATGATATCAAAAGCATTTAAGTCAGTTTGAACTCTACCAAACTTTCTCATCTATAATACTGTATTTCTCTATCACTGCTAGGGCAGCCCAGGATAGAAATCTTTGTCTCTATGCATACAGAATTCTTTTATCTGCCATGCCTGCTCATATTGATAAAAGTTGATCTTCTAGCTTTGTTTTCATGTTGTTTTTTTTCTAACAACTAACAGCTTTTATTTCCTAGTGTTCTTGCCCACTAACTTTTTTTTTTTTNCTCTTGTCTTGGGGTGACTTTATGATGTGTATCCCCTATTGACATGCTCTACCAACTGAGCTAGCTGGGCAACTGTATATCACAAGAACTTTCAGTATTTTGATTGGAATGTATGAAACATCCGCTTTGTACTTATTTATGAGTTTTGACTAGGAGCAGCATGTTGGACTATTCACTTTTACAGAATGTGGAAACACAACGATGAAATATGAATTCTAGGATTTCTGAGGAAAAATAAAACTGGGAAGCTGCGTTTTTTTAATTCCCACTACCAGCTAGAGAAAACAGAGCCTACCTCAAATGTTCACCTTAAAATCATAAAATCATAGAATGGTTTGGGTTGGAAGGCACCTTAAAGATCACCCAGTTCAAAGCCCTCCCCCATGGGCCGGGACACTATCCACTAGACCAGGTTACTCAGAGACCCATCCAGCCTGGTCTTGAATACATCCAGGGATGGGGAGTACACAACTTGTCTAGGCAAACCTATTTCAGTTATAGTAAAGAATTTCCTCCTGACATCTAATCTAAACCTGCCCTGCTTCAGTTTATGACCATTCCCCCTGGTACTAACACTACATGCCCTTGTGAAAAGTCCCTGCAGCCTTTTTGTAAGCCCCCTTTAGGTACTGGGAGGCTGCTCTAAGGTTTCCCGTCTTCTCTTCTCCGGGCTGAACATCCCCAAGTCTCTCAGCCTGTCTTCATATGAGAGGTGCTCCAGCTCCCTGTTCATCTTGGTGGCTCTCATCTGGATTCATTCCAACAGGTCAATGACCTTAACAGCTCTATGATCTATGATGCTCTGGAAGGACCTTTGGCATGAGTTGCACAGAGGTGGTGGATGCCATATCCCTGGAAACATCCCAGGTCAGGCTGCATGGGCAACCTGATCAGGCTGAAGATATCCTTTCTCATTACAGGGGGGTTAGACTAGATGACCTTTAAAGCTCCCTTTTAACCTAAGCTATTCTATAATCTATGACAATAGGTTTAACACGAAGACAGCTAAAGGCAAAAGAAGCTAACTTCCTTTAAAGACCCAGAAAATGTGGG
This sequence comes from Edolisoma coerulescens, assembly GCA_013397115.1. Lineage (NCBI taxonomy): Eukaryota > Metazoa > Chordata > Aves > Passeriformes > Campephagidae > Edolisoma > Edolisoma coerulescens. The sequence continues at coordinate 201,622 of VWZW01002386.1, forward strand.
TACTGAAAAAACCCCACTGATGAAAAACTTATTTAATTTCAGTTAGTAACTGTTACCAGTTTCATACTATTCCACTCTACAAAAATAAACCTGTCAATTAATCACCAAGGTACTGTCAAGCTACACCTGTTTTACAAAGCACCTGTTTGTGCTTTTGTTATTACAAGCACATATGATATCTGACAGACTGCTCTTGAACACCTGCATTTAATTCAATAGCATTGTTCATTGAATTTTAATTTTATTTTAGACTCATGAAATGTGGACTGGTAATATAATTCACTCATATTTATCTGGTTGTTCGTTGTGATGAGGACCTAAAATTAAATCAACGTAGGTGAATTCTATGTATAATCAAATATTAATATTGAAACAGTTACATCCATCGGGGGCAGAAGGAATGAGGAGATGACATAGAACTGTCTACATAAAATTTTAGTTGTTAGGAACATATGAATCAGGTAGACCTGAGGGGTGATGAAATCCAAGCCCCATCCTATTGCCAGAAACTCAGTCATTCAATGTTTTTAATAAATGGCTTTTCTGTTCTTCAGTACATGAGAAATGAGATTGTGCACCCATTTTCCTCCTATAAATTTGTTTGCATCTGATTTTTTTCACTTTCAAGAACAGAAAACACTGAATAAACTTACAAAATACAAATGACTACATTGGTCCACACAGGTCTCCAGGGTTTGCCAGGATTTTACAAGGATTTAATTGACTAACGTTGCTGCATTTCTGTTTGTTTTGGGTTTTGGTTTGGTGGGGGGTGGTGCTTGTTTGTTTAGGGTTTTTTTGCTTGTGCTTTTAGTCTAGAACTAGGTATTCACAATTTTAAACTACCTACTATACACTTGCAATTAGGATAGAGCATATAATTTAATGTTCTTCCTGGATGTTTTTTGTAGATAAACCCATTTTTTTTAAGAGAGTGACATTGATAAATTCATGAGCTGATAAAAAACAGTTTTAGTTTATTGTTCCATTCAGTCAAATACTTGTTCACTATCTTTCTCTTGGGAACAAATTTCCTAATTTAAGTCGTGGCAGCAGTGATATTGCCTAAATTATGCAGAAAAAAACATTAGAGATACCTCTTTCTTCTTCTCCTAAACCTTTTTTTGTTGTTAAATTATTATTCCTTAGTTGCTATGTTATCTTGTACAATTACGTGATTAATCTTGATTGTGACTGATCAAGGATTATTTTTAATAAAGTTGATTATGTTTTACTCAAAAACTGTAGATATATTTGATCTTTTTACAGCACCATAACTTCTAATTGACTCTTAGTTGTGAAGAGCTCTGGTAACACTTATTATCTGAATGAATAACTGCTGGGCTTTACTTGGATTAGCCTTTATGGTGATTTATTGCATACTCACGGTGTTATGCACTTGGCTACACACAGTCTTTGATTTCTCAAGGTAAATTGCAGTTTTAAAGTTGAGTACAGCGTATTTTCACTAATAAATTAATCAAATACTGTGATATTCATAATATTTTTTCTTTATTCACTTATATATGACTTTTAAATTTTGTCTTAAAATAGCGGTTGCTATTTTTTCTTACTTAACATGCTTGCTTTGAATTTTATTTTGCTAGTCCAAAATTTCATGCTATTTGGGAGACTACAGTCCTATCCTGAGAACTCTCAAGAAAATATCCAAATGCTGAATGACATAATACCAGAAATATTGTAAGTGTGTGACATTGGTGGACATGGTGGTTGATGTGTTCTATATATTTTGCTTCACTACTGTTCAGCATCTTGTGAAAAAGATGGATGTAAATTCTCAGAGATCTACAGACTGTCATGGTGTTTAGAAACAAAACTGGCAAGCCCTAAAAGTAGAAGGAGTTTTATCATTATCTTAGTAACAAATAGGAAACCAGATCTTACAGAGTCATAACAGAGCAGTTGTGCAGAATTCATTAAAATATAATTGTTAAATACTCTTAAATTTTCCCCAGACACTCACCTTAATACCAACTTACAAGAAGTGAATTCATAATGTAAAGAGTATAACTTAAATTATGTATATTCTTTTGTATGTATTTCTTTTGTGTGATGCAACAGTGGTCTGACAAAAAGCACATTAAAAACAATCTCTGCAAACTGTGTTTTCATTCATCAATGGCATGAATATCAAGCCAAACTTCCTTAAATACCATCAGAAGTCTTGTGATACTTGACAATTATTAGAGTATTAGTGATTTATGAAATCCCTGGTGAATGAAAATAATTTTGCCTTGTTCAGTCTAGGCAGATGATGAATATGACTGAGGAGGGGGAAAAAGTCAATGGCTTTCTTCAGATTCTGGAATGGATTGTGACTGGTGATGTTATTAGATTTAGGCAGTTAAAATAACTTTTCAACATACTGAGCATAAAAAAAGAGGGGATTGTGTTAATATCAAATCTGACTACTGCTAGCAAAAGTTCAAATGTATTAGCATTCATCTGTGTCCTGTCATCTTGGCTTTTCTTCATCTGCAGTTTTGTGAGGGAGAAAGGATTGTCTTATTGATTTATTTATTTATTTATTTGTCCAAATCCAGTTCAGGTGGTAATGTTTACATGGCCACCTTCCAGAGTTGTGAACAGAACATATGTTATAGTTTTGAAAGGAACTTTGTGATAAAAGTACCTAAGGAATTTAACTACTTTCAAAACCAGAACTAGAATGTTAAAGTCTTAATCAATGGGAATAATAGTTACCCAGTTTCTATATTTAGGATATTTTACATTTTTTTCCTATGTTACCCAGAAGCCAAAATCTCAGTGTTAGAGGATTTTAACATTCTCAGGCATTCATTTCTTTGAAAACATGATATGTGTATACCTATATGGGAATGGGACCTCAGCCAGGAGAATCTTTGGTAAAAACCTATGTACTTCTACCCAGTTTCACTGAACCCTGCAACAAACAGATTGCTGGACACTCTTCTTCAGCCTTTGGTTTTGCTGTAGTGTGATTTCATGCAAAAACCCCAAAATTATTTTCTTTTGCTATTTTTACATGATCCTTCACAAAGTGGAAGATTTCTTTCTTAGACGATGAAGTAGAATTGTGAAGATGTTGTGAATCACAAAACACAGAGGAAATATTTCCTTTTATCACAGTAAAATCAGCCAAACGGTTGGGTCAGCTGAGTCAGTCTTAATAAAAGTTCTTTTTCTCAGTCTATACTTACCTATACTTGAGCATTCTCAGTCTTATGAATCACTCATCTTATTAACACGAGAGCTTATAAAGCCCTTATACAGCTGCATGTTCATCAACTTTTTACACAGATCCATGTTAAAAAAAAAAAAGAAAAAAGCCAAGAAATCCTTTCATTAGGACTGCATCTCTCCCAATAGTGAAGGATGCAGCTGGAGAAGAGTGTGCCCAGCAATCAGTGTGGGGCAGGGTGTGCATAAGAGATAAGAGCAGTGTTCAGAGATGGTCCCCATGGACACACCCAAGTTCCTTACACTTTCAAGATAGTCCTCCTGTCTTGAACTCCCCACCCTCACTTTCCTGTGCCCTTATACATGTGTCTCCAAATCTTTCTGTGCTTCATGGTCACACCCCCTTTGCTTGGCTTCATACTACTCCAGGACCCTCTCTTTCCTCCCAAGGAGTCCAGTTTCCCCACAGGAATCCCAGGAGCAGCCACCTTTTATCTGACTGAAATCACTTCACTCTTAAGATCCAAATCCTTCTGTATTAGATTTCCTTTCCCATATGCCACTGCCATCTTTCTCCTCCTGCCTTTCGGTGGACAAAAAACTCCCCACCAAACAGACCTGTGGTGCTCCTACATTTGTAGGACACAAGAGAGTATATTCCAGGAAAGCCTAGGAGCAGCACTAAGCTCACAATTCATATCTTAAAAATCAGCTGTTCACACCAAATCACGAGGATAGCTGTCCCTATTCACCTTTAAACTGGAAAATATAAGCTGATTTCTAACTGTAGGAACAGTATTCCAGGAGAGTGTTTGAGGAGCAGAACCTCAGCAGTTACCAAAAGTCATTCTGTCACAGATTTACCTGCTGGAGATGAGAGCACCATACAGTGGTGTAGGATATCCCTTCCACTCCAGCACTCCATCCTGTTCTTCATCCTTTGGATTTTCTTTCTCCTTTGAGTTCCTATATTCTGTCAGGCAAATCTTGTGTCTTCTAACTGTCTCTAACACCCCAAGTACAATTTAGTGTGGTATAAATAGGAGTGATATCCACCTGTGGACCACATTAAATGCAGTGTAAGCTTCTCAACAGGATGGTTTTATCAGCTGTTGTCCCCCTTTTCTTAATGGCAATATAGCTGCATGATAAGCAAGGAAAAATAAAGTGTGCGCTTCATGTTGCTAGAGGCAGAATAAAGAGAAATTTCTTCACATAGGTTTGATGGGAACTGCTTTGAAATTAATCATAATAAGCAATGCAAGTATCATCTGTTGTTCTGAGTGTGCTGTCAAATAATGGATGTTCTACAGGGTATATGTAAAAGAATAAGACAGAACAAAATTTTAACTAGAAAATGGCGTAGATAAAGCTCAAAATAACAGTAAAAAACCACTCACTATTGAAAACAAACCAGACAAATGACAAAAGTAAATGATAAAATAAAAATACTCCATGGGAAGCTAGCTGTAAAAAGCCTTTTAAATAACGGATATCCACAAAAGTTTCAATTTTGACAAGAAACTTGGGTCTTTTCGAGACTGGTAGAATAAACAAAAAATAATATCCCAAATAAATTCAAAAAACAGGAAAGAATAAAACTATACTTTTCAGCTCTGTCTTTTATAAGGACATCTATTGTTTTACCACTCCATTAAAAGGCACATCTCTTCACTGAAAGATGTGCTTTCCAGATGTACATTGTCTTTTCTTCTGTAATGGCCAAGAAGCAGACCTGCTTTGATCCTCTCTGATTAGCAGATTCTCACAGCAAAACCTTTATGTGGCTGAACTATCAGCTTTTGCCTTAAGAAAAGGGAATCTCGAGTACTTTTAGACAAGTGTATATTTTCCCAAGTTCCGAGGTGAACTTGTATATTCCTCATTCTCCTCTCCCTTAATTATAATTTACATTTATCTCTTAAAGAAAACCCTCAACTTCAATGCTGACATGAGATTAATGCAATAATCAGTCCATTTTTTTTATCATACAACTGCAAATGCACCTTTTTGAAACAGTTATTGTGGCCCATCATGGCCCATCACTTCTTCAGTGGGGCTAAACTCAGAACTTTAAACCATGAGATTTACTCTCTTATGATCAACTATGCGCTTGTGGAAAAGCAAATTAACAATGAATGTAGTAATACATTGGCTTACGATATAGTACCCAGCCAGTTAATATTTTGTCCTATGTGAATACATAATGAGGAATTCAGCAACAGTGTCAGAAAAAGGAGACAACTCACTCCACTGTGAGGCAGATGGAAGTTTTATTGAAAGTGCTACAGTGGAGCGTCCGAAGAGCCAAAGAAAGAAAATTAAAGAAAAAAGAAGGAAAACAATAAATGGAAATTAAATAATAAATTCAAGTTTGGAAAATAATATATAAAGAACGGGGTCCACGGGGATTGGACACCCGGGCTACCGCACGGCTGCCCGCTGACGGGAGCTGTACAGTCGTGATTTCAGCTAATCTGAAATCAAAAAGAAAATCAGAGTTGTCTTTATAATAGAGATCCGAGGCCCCTCAACACCCAGCTTTACCATCCACTAGTCGGAGACAAAGTGCTCAGCTCTGCTCTGGTGCAGTGCCTTTTATAGGGTTTGGGGTCTTCAGCTGCCCGCCCCTGTCCGGCCCCCATGGCTCCTGCTGGTTGGTGAGTGATCTGGATGAGGTAAGGCCTTCCCGCCAATCGGCTCTTGCTGCTAGGGGACAGCAGGCTGGTGACATCGCCTCAGGAGAAAAGGCGGGAAGGCTTCTCATTAGTATGCATCGTTGCCATGGAGGCAAGTTACAGGGGTGGCAGCTGAGGGCTATTTTTGGCAAGTGATGGTTTGTAAGCCCAGTGTAGCTGGCTTGGATCTTTAACTGGATGAACTTAGGATTTTCAATAAAACTTAAATTACACTATCTGAAGTAAGTGAAAATATACAGAGAACGCTATCACACTAGAACTTCAAAGTTTATAACAATGTTAACAATAAAATTGATAACTTTGGGGAAAACTTGGCCATTTCTAGGGGGTGCTCGGGGTCAGCAATGCTCTGGGGAAATGACCTTATTAACTTTTAACCTTAAAATGTTGGGAAAGGAGGCTACTCCTGGGGGATGTCTGGGGTTGACTTGTGCTCTGGTGGAGTAGCCTTAATTAACTAAACAATTAACAATTAATTAACAATTAACATTTGAACAGCAAACTAATAACATACACATTAACTCGTGAACAGTGAACTGGGGACAGGTGTCACAGATGGGCAAACCTTCAAGCAAAAGACCAGCTAGGATTTTTATGTATGACAAACAGTAATGTTTTTTTGGTTATTTTTCTATCTGCTCTCCTCCTACTGACTGCGAGCTCCTGAAAAATTGTGTAATCCACTGCCTAACTTGGCTTATGCTGAATTCTCTGACATGTTCAACTCTGCTCAAGGGTTTTTCTCTGTTATATTTTCTTATATTCTTTAATTTCTACTTACTAACATTGTTCAGCCTCAGTGATATTAAAAAAAAAAAGCTCCTCTATATGTCATACTATATCTCCTCTCCCAAAGGTTAGTTTTGCATCCCCCAACAGTATCACTTGGGGTTCATTGTTCTTGTTTTGCCTCAATGTCCCTTGCTATTGAAGTCTTGGCTTGGTTTCCAAAATTGAATCAGCCTGAGGTGATACTTTCCCACAGTTTTAGTTTCCCTTTTTTCTCTTCTGCTTGAAAACGCATTTCATTTAGTAACCATATAATTACTGGTGAAGTTTTCCACAACACTATATTACATCAACAATGGCCTGTGTCATATTTGAATCGTGCAGTTCTTTATTCACAACATTGCCTATTAAATTATCAATACTTTTTAAATCTCTTTTTATGAAAGCTTTATCTCTATGGTATTGATTGGTTACAGTCTCCTGGTATCAGTTATTGTTAGGGGGTGTCAAAAAAGTAAACATTAAAAAGATAGGGTATAGTGACAAATTTCTTGATCCAATGATTTCTTTGGGTAAAGAGATGGGATAAATCAAAGTTACAGGCTTTATTCAGGAATAAAAACAGAACAATTTTCACAAAAGATGATGTTCTTTGCGGGAGAAAAGAAGTGGGAGAAAGCATGCAAAAAGTATGAGGCTGAGCATGACACAATGAAATATCTAGAACAAACCAAAGATATTTGAGTCATGCTGTTTTCCCTGCCAAAAGAAAAGCCTGCAAAACATAGAAGTTCAGTATCTTATCCTTTTTACTGGCTTGTTCATCCAAAGGATGATAACTAGCTATGTCAATCACTTCAGGAGCTCAAGAGGAAAAAGTCTGCACCATAAATCAAGATCTTTCAAACTGGTAGATGAACTCTGAATAATAATTTTATACAATGAATTCTGTTTGTAATTTGGTTTTGGACCAGCTCATGAATAACAGTCCAAACTACATTTTTACAGAATTTTATGAGTAACATTAATGTTGTATAGGAAACATAACCTGGAATAATCAGGTTAATAGAGAAGTCAAAGAATATTTCAGTCTTTCTTATATGTTTGGAAAATACATTTAAATATGTTTCAGAGATCCAGAGACCCTTAGGGATTCATGTGATGATCTCCTGAAGTGACATGTACCCTATGTATACTGAGCCCTTGAACTCTTTTTCAATAGCTTTTCCTGCACAATCTCTAGTTTGCCTGCATCCTCTTCAAATCATTTAAGAAGGCTCTGTTGGAAACAATCTATTATATTGATCTTATCAACACTGTGTGAAAAAGGACTATCTCCCTAATTATTTCCACCCCATTTTTATGTGCAGAGTCACGTTAGTTACAGGTTTGCTCTGGAATTTCCATAATTTCTAAATTGTTTTTATTTCAGAAAAACAGCCTTCTCTTCTTCTTGGATGCCTAAGGTCAAGATTTTCTCTCAGTTAACCTTAGCCTTTTAAAATTTCCTTTTCTTGTTTAAGTCACCTCAGTTTCTTCTCCTGTGAATGAACAGAGATGGTTTCCTACAGAAGCTGTTTCATCCAGTGCTAACATACATGAACTGGCTGTCTAGAGACTCCTTGGACTGAAAACCTGCATTTGAGGCAGTTAATGTTACCTAGGATTACTTACTTTCAGGGGAAAACTAGAAGAGTTTTTCTTTTGCCTCTATTCAAACAAATTTGTTTGAATGAGTCCAACTTTCCAGTGTCACAGACCAGTAGAGGCAGAGCAGTACCTTCATCCAGAGAAACATCACTCACACAGACATGAGCAGCACAGGCTGCCTGCTCCTTCCCAGCTGACTAGGTGGAAGTCACTGGTGGCAGACCCTTATTCACTGGAGTCCATCAATCAGAGACCAAAGTGTTCTCATTTTTGTTATTGTCTTCATTATCTCTGATTAGGCCTTGTGTACCTTGGTGTTCAATTTATTAGTTTTTCAGTCTTTTGACATTTCTTCTTAATTTGAATAGCTGTTTATCAGATACCCTCAAAACCCCTATGTCCTCAAAGGTCCTTACATTTCAGGTATCCACCTGTCCTTTACTTTGCGTATCTATTTACAATCAGGTTATGATAAGAAAAAAAATCCTACTTTTTCAGCATCTCTCATTTGAGAATCTCAAAACATTTGAAGAAAAATGATGAATGAATAACAGAACTAAGACATGTAGAAAATCCTGTCATGCAGATGTCTCATATCTGAAAGGTGAAGAAAAAGAAGCGCAGTTTTATCTTGGCTGAATTCAGCTTAGAGCAAAAGAGTACAAATGGTTTGAATTTGGCATAAGAGGTCATGTTTATGAAGATTTCCCAGGTGTCTAAACCCCATTAGACTCCTTGGTAACTAAACATAGTTAATTGTGCCATATTCCTGAAAGACATGATATAAAAATAAGTCTCCTATAACGTACGATGTAACTAAAACCTGTACTAGAAAAATCTCAGGTTTTACTTTTTTTTTTTTTCCCTTTCATGGACTGGATTAATTGCCTAGACTTTGAAAAAGTAGGTGTGGAAGTTTCTTTCTACAAAACAGAATTAATTCCCAAGATGTTAACGATCATTATGAAAGAAGAGCATTGACTCTTCTGAAACCAGCAATTATTCACAAAGAAGTCTGTGAACCTGAAATCTGCCATTTTATGAAAATAAGGAAATTCTCTCTCCAAATTACACAGGTGAAGCTGACAGCCTGGCAGCTAAAGGGCAGAGTGATTTATTCTTGTGTAAAAAATAACTCACATCTGTCACACTTACATACCTGGAAATCTATATAATTGCTGGCATATATTAACTGTTTAAATTTCTTTTTATGTCTCAGATAGGTAAACAAGAGAAATAATGGGAGTAGAAGAAAACATAAGGATATAGCACTTACTAGAGCACATATTAGTACAACATTTCAATGCAAAATCACTGTGTGGTAATGAATATAAATTATATTCAAGTTGAAAAAACTAGCTTGAAAACACTTTTGAGCAAAGAGCTTCATATGTCAAGTCTGAAATGTACTCAGAGCTAGATTCAGTACCCACTGAAGTAAAATTATATCCTCTTGGTGAACACCAAATAGAGGAGACGAGAAGGAGTTGTGGGAATGGTTAAGGATAAAGTCAAAGCTCACGTAAAACTGCAGAGAAGTAGAGCACAACTCAAACCTGCTTTGCAATTCAGTGCCAATAATGTTCTGGTATGTTTTGCATACCTTCATATATCCCTGAGATAGCTGAAAAAAAAGTAAATGTGCAATGGAAAAAAAAAAAATTTCTGAAACAGCCAAAGAGCCTGCAATACATGGAAGGCAAGATCCGTGTGTTTGCCAGTGAGTTTGGTTTTCATCCACCTCTACACGAAATTTAGTGGTGTCTTCAGATTTATTGATGCCTAGCCACCAGTAGTTTGCTTTTTTACTTTTACTACAGAGATTATGGTGTTATCTTTATAGTAGAGGTAGTGTTAGAAGCCTTAAATCTCCTGAGCTCCAGTATGTGTTGTAGTCTCTTTGATGTGTGGGCACATCTTTTGCCTGACTGCTGAGAGTATTTCCTTGAGCTGATCATGAGGGATAGGTGTAAGCTCAGCAATTATTTAAACATGAAAAAGTGAACAAACTGTAGCAATACTTGTGGACTACTAAAATGTACAATGTGTAAAATAGTGACAGCAAGAGATAATACAGATCCTTTTAAGCAAATCCCAGAGAACACTAAGTAAGGTTTGTTTCCAAGTATGAAGCATCAAAATTTTTTCTCTAAAAATTGCCAAGTAGTGGCAGGTTAGCATAGCTCCCCAAAGGTTGTCTGCCTTAATGTCAAATCAGGGATGGGATTTCCTGCTAGTTTATGTGGCCCTCAGATTTCAAGATCACAACTGCTAACTTTAACCATTTGACTACTAAGGGAAGAAAGAACAATTTTAAATAAGTAAAAAATCAGTAGTTCAATAAAAATTAATTAACTGAAAGCCAGATGAAAAAGAAGATGTTCAAATGACATCTGGACATGGTTCTGACAACTGACTCTGGGTCTTCCTGGTGGAGCAGGGGTGTTGGACCAGGTGACCTCAGGCGGTCCCTTCCAATTACAAACATTCTGTGATTTTGCGATCCCATGAACAACAATAAACCAGCATTATCTTGATGGATAAGTCAAAAATAAACAAATGGATGCAAGTGAGCATGACTCAAATTTCCTCTGAAGGTTCTCAAGGTGTTTTAGAAGCAGCTTATTAATATCAGCAGGAGATCACAGATGTAGAAATACATCATCAATTTTCTGCTCCGTATCCTTTCTGTTCCTGTTATATTTTGAAAGATCCGTTCAAGCCATGCAAACTTTGTGCTCTCTTGACAGTTTAAAAGAGGACACAAATGTTAAAACTTCCTTCTGGACATCTTGTTCAAGAGACAGTTATTTAGAGTTCCTCCCAGATGTCCTTACTAGAAACTTCAGTAAAATATAATCTAAAAAATTATCTCCGCTGTCTTACTTAAAAATCTATTTCATAAAACACACACATCCTCATACACATAACAATAGCATCTGTTGAAATGTGCAAATAAACAAGCTGTAAAAGAAGAATTATTAATATAATGCTTATTCTTTCACTTTTTTGTTTACTTGTGCCCACGAGTCAGTGATTTACCTCTAGCAGTAAAGTTGTCTTTTATATTTAAAATAGCAAACAAAAAAAATTAGACAAAAATGATAAAAGTTTTGTAGGTCTGCAAAAGATTTTCTCCCTCAAAGCCTGAGTATGTTATCTAAAATAGATGCATACAGTTCAGCCTCACATTCTGTTCAAATGCAAATTCGTAAGTAGATGTATTTAGAGAGCTGAGATGCTTGACTGATAATTCACAGTAAGAATTTGTTCTCAGTAAGTGTGATGCATATAATGCACATACTTGGTGAGCTAAAACCCCCTCTCATTTCTCAAAAGAATATCTATCTTTAGAAGACCAGTGAAAGAATTTCTAATCAACACAAGTCAATATACCATCTGATTTCTTCCTTTTCTCTTTGCCTATGTCCTAAGCACAGCTCTCTGCTGCTTAAGACTCTTTGAAGAGTGTATTCAGTGACTTTAATATCCTTCTTTCATCTATAGGTTCACTGAAATATTTTAATATCCATGTATGCAGTGCCTTTGATATAGTCTTGTCTCTCATCATGTAATACTACCTCATCTACTAAGTGGGGCATGTGACATTTCAGAATACTGGGAAATTTTTGACCAGAACCTAGAGGCTGTAAACAATTATAGATAATTAAGAACCCTGTCCAAGGAGGAAGACAAGTTAACAACTGACTGAGCAAGAGAAGGCAGTAAGGAGTCTCCTTGTCTCTGCCTAAAAGGAGGGTCATGCTAGCCTAGCTGAGCTGTGCTCACCATTGCTTGCAAGCAGAGTGAGATTCTGTTTTCACATAGTTCTTCAACGTCTTGATGACCTAAACAAAGTCACAATAGAGAAGTTATACCAGGGGAATTAGAAAATTTACAAGAATACAAACAGAAAATATGTAGAAGAGCAAGAGGGAGACGTAAAGGGCTGGAATATGAAACACAAGATTAGGAAGAGTGCAAAAAGAAAAGAGCACATGTAAAAGCACATGTAAACATTAGGATAGAGCAGGAAAAGTTGAAAAGAAGGCTGCAAGACAGCAAATACTCTTTGTTGCTTTTTGTATTTATAGTGTTTAAGACTCTTCCTCCTCCCCTCCTAGTGTGCTCTTCACCAAAATGTAAATTGAAAAGAAGCCTTCTAATGTCTCTTGGTCCTTTTTATTTAAAAAAAGGTTTAACTTTCATAGCAGTCAATACTTAAATCATGGAGTAAGTAGTGGGAAAGTAGTTTGGTGGGAGAAAATTTTCATTCATAATGCCCCACATTTGCCTTAACAGTTAACAATTTTTCAGTATTTCAGACCATGTCTTTTCAATTTAAAACGTTCAGAGTTCCTTCTTCTCTAGAGAAAAAAAGGCCTAGAAGGCTTTCATCAATCACACCCATTTACATAAATAAACTCCTTTTTTATTTATTTGGAAATTGTAAGTAGTTTAATATACATGAGAGGAAAGCAGCATGCTCAATTCTAAACCCACATTAATTAAGTGGACACCAACATATCATTGTTACCGTATCAATATCTGTTTATGCAGAATCCCATGAAAAAGAGAAGATTATTTTTCAGATATAATTATGCATTATTTATGATAATATTTTAAATTATTTTGTCTTAGCTGTGCTTGTAATAGTCATTCTATATTCTTTAATTTCAGCTCTCTGACATTTACTTTGATTTTTTAAAAGGTATTCAATTAATCTTCAATTCAGGAGAGAATTGTGCATCACACTGGCAGACCTTTAATTTCCAGAATAGTGCCTGTTTTCTTCTGTGCTGCTTCATAAAACAAATTGCTCCCTATAATCTGTAAAACAATAAACAAAATTATTATATCTTAGCCCATTCATACTCTACTGCCCTTCTTAATACCATTTTGTAAGTCAAGCAGTAAAGGAAATTACCTAGGTAATGACAAGGAAATAGGAGACAATTATTTTGAAGAGATTAAAGAAAAAAGGAGACTATAAATTCAGGTTAAATGAAATGAGAATTGTATTTATGATATGACTTAATTTTAAACTAACCCACTTTAACCTTAATCTTAAAAATATACATGAAAACAAATACTAGTTTAAATTTATATGTTAATTCTGTAGAAGAGCATTCATAATCTGTTTAGGTAAGCTAACTGTGCTGGTAACATTTTTTGATATCATTGGTATAGCATGAGGTTTGAGAACGGGCTAAAAAAAAAAACAACCCAGAAAAAACAAAAAACTGAACCAAAACCAAAACAAACAACCCCCCCCCAAGCAAACAAACAATCAAAAACCCCCCAAAAACCCCCCACAACAAAAAAAAAAGCCAAACCAGACAAAACAGAGTTTAGAGTTTTCCTGTGAAATATTTTTTAATGCCTAAATTTGTGATTATCATATTTTGTCTATTTAAATGATAGAATTACCTTTCATTTCTTTCATTTGTTCAGTGTCACCTACACTGACAGGAAGGCCACCCTCTGACAGTAAAGGCCTAGAGGCAGTCCCTCACTGACATTTTTATGTCAGCTCATCTTCTGCAGGGGCCCTTGCACACTTCTCACACACATCCTTGCACAGGCTTGTTCTTGGGGTCTTACTAGACTATGAATGTGCAAAATTGTAATAGCGCACACAAATGTAATAAATGAAAATATGACCTTGAGCTGCCTGTAAGAAAAACATGTCCATGAGAACTGATGTGAGCTCCAGCATGTGAGAGGAAAACTGTCCATTCATTCCTGCTGGGGGAGGCTGAGGAGAAACCTTACACGTGAGAAAGCTTTGATGGTTTTCAGATCCTCAGCACTGTGTCCTTCAACACTCTAGTAAGGCTGGTGCTCTGTGCAGGCCTAGGGCAGACAAAGCAGAGTTGCTGTCTAGGACAGGACGTGAATCACCCATAGCCTTTGCTGAGCCCCGTTGCTCTGAAGCATGTAAATCTGGAGTCTTGAGACAACTTCAGCTCGGCTCATTCCGGTTTTGGAACAAGGTGCCAATGCATAAATTGCTCTAGCTTGGTTGGCTAATGGCCCTGAATGCAAAGCAGATATACATGCTGATTCTTTTAGACATTATCTGTATTTTCTCTAAACACAAAGTGATACAGATTTGTTTTGAAGCATTGACCTAATGTACTGGCTAAATTGCACTAGAGCTTATGTTCTCTGCCTGCCTACATTTCTACTGGTTTCAAGGGAACACAACATTTCCATGTTGAACATATTGCTTTCTGTGTTTTAGTTGTAAGTGTTGCTGATTTTCTCCCTAGGGTTGTCAAGATTTCAGTGTTGGGAGAGTGATCCCTGTAAATACAATTTTTAATTAGTTGGTAGAATTTACTGACATCTTTGCCTAAAATATGTCAGTTGTTATCATTGCCATGTCTGAATTCAGACCCAAACATATTTATCCTAGATATTTTAAAGATGCCTTTGGAAGCCCAGAAGAGGAACCATAATCCTTTTTCTTATAATCAGAAATAATAAACTCACCCTTTCTATTCAGCAGTTTGAATTATTCTTTGGTTTTAAAGCAAATAGTATATTCTAGCCAGAGGGAAACCTTATGAATTTTTACCAGCAGAATTACACTACTGCATCTCACTATTCCCCTAACAACTTTAACATGTATAACAAGAAAGCATTTTTCAGCCCCTCTACCATTTCAGGTTTAAAATTGTGTTAAAATTAAATTATTTACGTAGAACAAAAGAAAGTTATAGACATACTATTTACTTGATAACTAAGACTGACTCTAACTTCATATTTTCCAATCCTGTCCATCCCCATGATTACGGAGCACAAGCAGAGCTATCAATGTGCTACAGCCTAAACACAGCACATTGTTTAAGGATCAACTGAGGGGGAAATTTTACTGTTCAAGGTAGGGGGCAATGTGAGAAATATACTGAAGTGCAGGAATGCCTTCAAATTGAAAATTCATTGTCTGTATCTTCAAAAAATGGAGGGCAAAAAAAGCTTAACTAGAGATTTTAATTTAAAGTCCTTGTAAGAAAATGTGTCCAACTTATCCATCTGAGAAGCCAAATCACAGAACAGACAAAAAATATGGAGAAACTTTTACTCTAGAAGGGATGAATTTGCTTTGGTAAAGTAATACCAAAACTTGCATCCGTGTAAAAAGCTAGAATGTATTTCTTTATTAGTTAATAACAGCATTTTGGAAAGTTGATTTTAGTAAGTTTTGAAATAATTCAGAGGACTAAATAAATGCAGATGTGAGTCTCAACAAGGTTGTAAGACAGTTTCTGGTAATTTACATTATTCATGTGTGGAATAGCATAGAAAAGTTTAGTCTTATACTTAGTTCATATGAATTACAGAAGATAAAGATTGTTTTGTAAACATGTTATTATAAAACAAATAATCTCTTGATTACATTAAGAAACACTGTTTTACAGTCTTGTATACTCCTTGGTGAGGTATGAAAAGTAGTGGAATTTCCTTCCTTGGTTCTTATGGGATAGACAGACTTTAAATGCATTTTTAAAAGTATGATCTATATGAAAATCTAAATCCCATAATTTTAGGTAAATAAATGCCATGTAGTGAAGGCCATATTGAACTTGTTGGAGTTTCTCTTCAGAGGTCTCTGCTAACTGTATAAAAAAGATGCTGAGAGTCCAGAGCACAGGCAGGACTCTGAAGAAGTGTTTGATGCCTCTCTGTGTAAGTTTAAGGAGAATGATAGCTCTAGATATGCCTAGCTACAGCTGTCTATGTGCTCACCACCCCTAGCTTTTCCCAAACTGCCTCATAGAACTTTTTAAATGTCTGTGATAAAACCATAGACTTGTAGAAGAAAATTTCCACATTCTCTGTTCCCAACGAGACCGAACTCACTGCAGTCTTGTTGCTTGTGCTATGCAGAAGGTCAGACAAGATTCACACAATGGCCCCTGCAGGCCATGTAATGAATGTGGTAGCATTAAAATGTAGAACATTTCTTCATTTTATGTTCTGTTGAGGTTGCAAAGTTTGTAACAGGCAGTTCTGAGATAGCAATCCTTATTCTTTTTAATAAGCATAGTGTATTTGAACCAAACTCATTATTTTGCCTTAGGTTCTGCCACTTATGTTCTGGTTTCACAAAAGACTAGCACACGTGTTGGTTTATTGATACTTCTTCCTAAATCTATTTTTCCTACTTGTTCATTCAAACCTGTCCTGTTCAGAAGTTGGCTTGCATTAAAATATATTGGTATGACCCATGCTGTATGAGGCTTCAATTATGCAAAAATAGATCATCATCTTCTTTTAATGTTTCAAATTATCTATAAATTGGTATCCAGAAATGTCTAGAACTTTCCTGAAGACCTTATAAATATTATAGCAGTAAAGTCTAGCTCAAGATTTTCATTACATTATTGAAAGACATACCAGATGGTAGCTACTCTGACAGGAAATAATTTGAAGGTCCTTTTTATTTATAAGTAACATCATTACTATGCTGAAATCAATCTAATTATTTGTTTTCTGTTGTTGCAGGCTTACTAGAAATAGAGGATAGCAAATATTTCTTGATTTTGTAAGAGTATTTTTAGAAATTAAAAAGGAAAATATTGTGATAATATATTAGGACTGTCTATCTGAAAGCATTCCTGTAAGCCATAAGTGCATTTGTTAAAGATCTAGTATAACTGTAAGAATCTGATTTGTGGATTTGATTTGATTTGATGTGGAAAGATATTGTGACCTTGTAAGCAAAACACTCTGAAGAAGACCACTTTTTGAGTATTACTGCTGTATTGCCAACATCTGTCAAAAGAGATGCTTTAGGAAAACTTTAGGAAGTCTAGTCCTTGCTATGTCTTCCTCTGATTTTTGAGATGAACTTGCCCAAGGGTTTGCTATGAAAGGTAAGACATACAGGAAATTTAATCAACATATAGGAAATTTTTCATTGGAGAGATTTTGCTGAAAACCATTCACGCCAGCACTGGCTCTGAAACCATACAGAAGACAATAAATAGTCCTAAAGAAAGAAACTCGAACTGCAAATAAGCTTCCTCACAAATTGGCAAAGAATGAGCACTAGCTGTTTTTTAAATTCCACAGCTTTCCTACTTGCTCCTGAACAGTGAATGCTTATGTGCTTGCTCTGGCAATGAAAGAGAAGCAGTGCCCTGCATTTCTGTGTTGGTCTTTGCTGCTCTGGTCATGACTCTGCTCTACCTTCAAAGAACAATGACGTTTCCTTATCAGCAGCCAGTGTTAATAATCAAACACTGTCCAGTTCCCTGAGTAATAAACGTGATAAAACCCAGAAAGTGTAACTGCTTTGAGAACACAGACAGTTTTCTCCTTAACTATTATCTGCTTGTACTTTATCACCACAATCTTGTGCACTTCATGTAAACAGCCTAAATAACCATGACCTCTGCCTTGCTGTCTATGGTGAGACTGAGTATTCTCTATTTTAGTCTATTTTTTAGTTTGTGGGTACAGTCCTCCTCTTTGAATTTTAGCATTCTCATTTTATTGGTCACTGCTTTTTGCTCGCTTGCTTGTGATTTTTTGAGGTGGAAAGAAAGAGGATTCTGTCCCATACAACACGTATTTTTTTTTAACTTTTGGAAAATCTTCTTCCTTATGTCATTACCTTGATATTATTTCAGCTTAGAGCTCTAGCAAACACTTTCTACATGATGAGTTGTTGTGTTTCTTGTGACTAATTCTTTGATAGTCTTTTGTTTGTTTGTTTTCTTGTTAGTATTGAAATATGCTTTTGCCTAGTCTTTCCAGTCATTGCTTGCTTGCTTGCTTCCTCCCTTCCTCCCTCCCTTTCTCCCTTTTTTTCCTGCCATCCTTTCTACCTTTCTTCCTCCTACCCTTCCCTCTCTTCAGTTCTCCTCAGCCTGCCTCCTTCTTTTCCTTTTTCTAATTAGTTGACCTCATAGTGACTCATGGCAAGAAATCAACAGCACAACATGATTCTTGCCTGTGGTCACTATGCAGTTTGCAGCTAACCTCCAGCTTCAGCATATGGTCATAAATACGGAATCTCAACAAATCTCAGGACAATTTTGTCACCTGCTAAACTGTTATCTTATGTACCATTAGGTTGAATTCTGTCCATTTTTATGTTTAGACAAAACAATCCATTTGCTCTTGTCCAAATGAGTATATTTTGCTCATAAATGCTGTTGCAGAAGCACGCAGGGGGGACTTGGAAACTTGTAGAAAGTACATTTTCTCAGCTATTTGACCTGAATATGCAAACTGTAAAGTCACTTGAGAGCATTTTCTCAGCCAATTCCAAGGAAAGCAAGACAGCTATCCGCAGGAGAGTCATCGAAAAGTAACAAAAAAGGGCCACAAATATTCACACAGTGATAAAACATGCAAATGTCTTTTGATAATGCTGCTGCTGAAACTGAGAAGACTAATGATCAACAAATTACTTAAATTAACTCTTAATAGATACTGTTTGTAATAACAACCATGTCACAGGAAGATTTTCCTTCATTACGGTTAAACAAATTTATAAATAAATGAGTAAATAACAAATAAATAAATGTGTAGATGAAATAAATGATGGGAGTAAAAAAGGTCAAGGTTTTGAAAATATAATTTAAGGTTTTAGGAAAACTGTTTAAAAATTTATTAGGGCTTTTAGCCCAATTTAGTTGGGCTTTTTTTTTTGTTTTCTTATTTCAATGAAATAAAAACCTGTTCACTAGCTAAACTGCTTTGTGAGATCAAGTGTATGATCATAGTATACTCCAAATACTCCAGTTAAAAGGGAAGCACATGCACACAAAACTTCTTTAAAACAGAACAAATTGCACACACTTGTTTCTTACCCTGCGCCACTGGGGCTGGTTGCAACCTTCTGTGTGTCAATTCAACTCATGTGGAAGAAATGTCTTTGCTTTTTCACTGGATTATTGGTTGCAGGATTGGTGAGGTGAACTGGCACAAAGAGATACCTAGTGAGTACCAGATAAGCTGCTTCAGGAAAAATAAGACCCCACAGATGTGGCTATACAAGAGAAAAGCACAGTAAGGGAGCAAAGAACAGAGGCCTCTTTTTCTTTGCAGTCATTAGTTGCTAAATTGCCTCAGACATCTTTCTTAACTTCAACATGAGGCTTAATCAGACACAGTTTACCTTAAAATGTCAGTGTGTATAAGAAAGGGAAGGGTGAAAACTTTACTGAATGGAAAAGAGAAACTGATGGTTCATAAAATATTTAGAGAACATCATTTGAATTTTATCTTATGATGTAGAACAAACACCCAACATCTTAGATTCTCAGATCTGTTTTCTGCAATTGGGAAAAATAAATCTAGCATTTTCTTGTTGAGGAAAAAACAACCATAACATTATCAGTGTCCAAGGTAAGGCAATCTCAGATGTGTAAATGAAAACACATTCTTCTTTGAAGAAAGTCCAAACTTCCAGGATATTTTTTTAAATTTCTATCAATAACATTACACATATTTTACACACAGAGGATTAGTCCAGATAGCTGGTACTTTTTATTGCAATTTACTTTAAGTTTAGGGGAAAAAAAACCAAAACAACAAACTATCATGTATAAGTGTTTTATCATTTGTCCTAAAAAAACCAAAAAAGTCTTTCAAAAAACAAATTTACAGTGTGTTGAAGGAATTGTTCTGTTCTGTGGAAGAAAGACAAGGCATCCATCTGTCAGGTTTTGCCAGCACGAGTTGTTATTTGAGAAACTAATGAATAAACTGTGCATGTTTCTACTTCAAAGAAGTAGACACAACTGTGAATAAGGGATAAATCAATGTGAAACGATTTTAAATTCTCTGATCTCTATTCGCATTTCATCTGTCTTATGCAGGAAAGCAGATGTACCCTACTGAACTGAAGACCTCTTAAACCGTTTTCTAGAAGTTGGTAGTCCATCCTTGCATTCCGTTTTACTTTTTCACAATAATATTCCCATTTACTTCTCTACTTTTTGGATACTTGCTAAAATTTGAATAAAACCCAAGAAAGTGTTAACTCAAGAATCTAGTTTAGAAGTTTTTAAATGCTAATGTGATTAAATGGTAATATGATTACAAGAAACACTTGAGGAAAAATACAACAATGTAGGATTGATTAGAGTGTTTTAAAAAATAAGTGTGTTTTTCAAAGAACCATCCAAATGAAAATCTTGGAATCAAAAACACATCCCATAATAACACAAGCACAATAGCTGTAGAGGTAATGTGTCCACTGTCACAAATAGCTCCCTGATATTATCTTAGAAACTATTGTTGAAAAGGAGATTATTCATTTTTTCATGCTGCATCTGAGTTCTCCCAGTGTGTTTACTCTTTCAAAGACAGTTCTCGTTACACAGACAGTTGCTGTTTTGAATAGGGGTTTTGAATTTATGAACTTCTGAATTTTTATCTGAAGAAAAACCAAACCTCAGGCATGGACCACTTTATCGACATTGTTTAATAATTTGCAATTGTCTGGTTAATGTGCAGTAACAGAATGAATTACATGTGCCATCAAGGATTGGCTCCTGATGATGTCTGCAGGCATGTTGGGTTTTGTAATCATTTTGTAGAGTATTTCCAGATGCTTTACAAAGTGCAAGCAGTCCACTGGCCACAGGCTGAATGATTCTTTGCTTACTGGGACCACTTACAATTTTCCTTTATTTAGTTTCGATCCTTTTTGCAGTCTTAACAATCTTACCCAAGGTCCATGACTTATTAACTACTTATAGGTGACAGATAGTAAAAGATTGTTACAAGGACTACAGTACTTGCATTCTAGACTGTCAATAGATGTCTTTTTTTTAATGCCATAATCTGTATGTACTTAGATGATTGCTTTAACTAAACTACCTAACTATTAAATCTTAGTTCTAAAGAATTTATTCTATTTTCTCTATAATTTGTTGAAGGAACCTGGGTTCCCAGAAATATTTTCAACTCTTTCTAAAATAGGCAGGCAAAATTAATTTCTTTGTGGGATAACTGTGATGGGTGTGCATCTCATTCTCCTCTGGCTCCATTAGTGTAGAAAGAGCCTAAAACTAGACTTAGTGCTTTGGTGGACTTAAACATGACAGCTGATTTTAGGATTGTTTCTCTCAGCAAAATAGCATAAAGGATTTTTGCCAGAGCCAAGGCACAGGCTGAATGTCTGATGAGAGATTTGCCTACCATTATAGCAACATTACATCATGTTGTATATGCCAAGAGAGTATTTCTGTCAACTTAGAAATATCCTTCTATGTGAATTTTTGACATTTATGACTACTTCCCCTCATCTCTCCTATTTCCTGCTCTGTAACTCAGCCCAGTAGGGTCCTACACATAAACAGAATGTATTTCTCACAAAGACTGAGAACACTCAGTAAGAAAGAAGTATGAAGATTTTTTTGATTGATTTGGGGTTTTTTTGAGCCAGTAACACAGATGTTTATTTTCCACTACAAAGCAAATACAGTAAATATCAAATTAAATTGAATTTTTTGTAGTGCATTAAAAACAGTTTGAAAATTTTGCTTTATTCTAAAACCACTTAGTAAAGACATTATTTCTAAGTGCAGCTCAAAGTAATACTGTGTGAATAAGAGAGACCACAATTTAGGAACGCATTTGGGAGGAGAGGTACTTAAGGTTTAAAATACTTTACAGATACTTATGATATACGACAAATTATATGTCTAAAAAGAATTAAGTTCCAAAGTAATCTAATGGTCATGGTTTAAAGCATTTATCTGTACAATAAAAAACTACCTTACTTTTGAACAACACTTCATGATAGGGGTGTCTGCAGCATGTTTTAAAGAGACACAGTTTTCTGGATATTCTCCTTCTCTTGGGAATATATATAGAGAGAAAACTTACTTTATTTTTATCAAAATACAACATATTCATTGCTGAAATTGTTGGCTGCAATTAAGACAAAGCATGTTTAATGAATAATGACTATCAGTATGAGTAGGTGCCAATGAGTGCGAGCAGAGTGATGCCAGACACATTAAGTGTGCTCATTTCTACAGTTTCCTGTGCATAGTTCTGCCACATAAGGAGAGACAAGGACAAACTTTCTGTATCTAAAAATTACAGACCTGCCTTGTTAAGAGCAACAAGATATACACAACTTAGCTCAGACGGAGGGACAGGGAGAGTTGATGAGCAGGTTTCATGACAACCATATCCAAAAAGCCCTGGCAGTCTGTTGTAAGGCTGGATGTTTTCTGGCACAGCCACTGGTGTTGTTGGCTCACGTCTCCTTCGCACTGGGAATTTGGGTCCAACTGCTGGCCGCTGTGCTACCCACAATGGTCTATCTGCTACTGTCTTTCTAGTGTAATTTCTGGTGAAAATACCAATGCATTTCTGTTAAAGCATTAAAAAAAGCATCACTGGGAGTTGCAAATCGGTGATAGCAGGCTATCCCGACATTCACATTGTGGCCATGGCTCCCTATTGGGCTGTAAACGAATGAGAGGCAGCAGAGATCTGTGACCTTAGGCGTATGCTGCAGCAGACAGTGCTACTGTATTATATGTATCTTTGTTTCAGGGTATTATTTGGACTTGCTGAATGTGATCATGAAGCATAGAGAACAAAACAAAAGAATCATCACCATCTAATTATGGTATTCGTTACTCTTGCTCTTTTCATTCGATATGGGGAAAAGGCCTTGATAAAATGGCCTCCTTTAAAAAGATATGTCCTAAGTGATGACATTTTTCACTCCTTTTTTTTGTGTATATTTGACCTCATTCTCAGCACTCAAACTGTGAAACATTTTAGGTTGTGGTACTTTTCAAAATAAGACAATTTTTGGAATAGATCTGAGGGCATTCTAGTCTATGAGAAACTTTATGAGGCTGTTCTGGCATAAGTAGAATTTGCCTAGTGTCCGTAAGCATCTGCATTTTGTGTCTTGTAAAAGTATTCATTGCATGTTTATGTTACTGCTATTTAAAAATTTAGGAGGCTGGACTAGGAATTATGAAACTGCAGTATCAAATGCTTAAAATGAAGACATCCAAAGTGATATTATTATTTTGAAAGCCACTCTTTTTTAATTGCACCTGTCAATGTACACTTTTATGTAAGTTCATGACTTGGATGCAGAAACCTCTGAATGCTGGATTACTTTCTGTAAATGTGGAGCATAACTTAGTATAAAGCCTTTGACTCCTGTCCCCTGTTTCTAAACAACTGATATTACATTGTTGATGTCAAGAGGAATTTACCTGCTGCCTCAATGGCAACAAGACAAACTCACAGAAGAGACAGATAGGAGTTCCTATACTGCATCACTGAATTCAGACATGTATTTCAAGTTCCTGTGTTTTATTGAAATGTCTTCACACAGAAGATTCATCAATGCCTGAAAAAACTAAAGCAGGTTTTCCAAAAATATTAATCTTTAATTTATTAATCTTTCATTCATTCTAAGACATACTTCTTGAATCTGACAGAAAGGGAAATTAAATGAAAACTGAAAAACTGTGCTCAGTTCATAACTGTCAAGGGAAACCTTCTGTCTCTCTTGCTCCATCACTTCTCATGGGATGTTGCTTGGTCGAGCAGAAACAGTTTTGAAGTCTCTTTTTAAATGATTTTTAGTGTTAAAGCCCCCTAAAAATTATAAAGACATTCAATAAAACTATCACTGGTGTTCAGCTGGTCAAAATATGGCCCAAGAAGAGGAAAGCATGTTTAAGTTGGAAGGGACCTACAACAGTGATCTAGTCCAACGGCATGACTGCTTCAGAGGTGACCAAAATTAAATCCTGTTGTTAAGGGCATTGTACAAATGTCTCCTAAACACTAACAGACTTGGGGCACCCATCACCTCTCTAGGAAGCCTGTTCTAGTATTTGACAACCCTCTCTGTAAAGAAAGGCTGATGTCCAGTCTGAACCTCCTCTGGTGCAGCTTTGAACCATTTCCCGTGTGTCCTATCAGTGGATCCTATGGAAAAGAGCTCAGCACCCACCTCTCCACTTCCCCTCCTCAGGAGGCTGTAGACAGTGATGAGGTACCCTCCAGTCTCTTTTCTCCAAACTAGAAAGCTCCATGTTCTTTGCTGCTCCTCATACGACATGACGTGTGGTGAAGAAAGCAGCTATTGATTCCTGAATAAAGATACTGCCTCTACACTACTCTATTATTCCTGGTTGGCATATTCCCTTCCTCCACATATTATTTATAAAGATCTGTTAAAATATAATAGGCCAACCACCGGCAAGAGTAAATTATGTCTCTTTTGTCTTAAAATTGTTTGAGATAATTTCTATAGAATATTTGATCTTTATTATCAAAACATTGTAGAGCCATACAACTCAGAGAAAGTTTAGACTCATTTTCCTTATAAGAGTATTTATAAACTTCTGGAAGTTTCTCTTACAGACGTCCTCCCCAGTTCTTACTGTTCTTATGCCTCTTTACTCCTCACAGGAGCTCTTCCCTTCCCAGTCAAGTTTGGTCATCATTACATTCAGCACAGTTTGTCTCAGGTGTTTTCAAAGAAACCCAAGAGATATTTAATAGGCTGCTCAGCATACTGTGGTCATATACTATGATCAGTATTTTACCATCAACTAATCAGGCATAAGCACCGTGTGTGTGCTGTGAATACAGGCACTGAAAATGCAGTTAGAAACTTAATTTTGAAAAATTCAAACATTTGACCTTAAAGCATGGTCCTTCTGAGTACCTTTGTCCATGAAAGTAAAGGCTTTCAGAAGGAAACTAAGAAAGTTTCATTATTTTAGAATCATTAAGGTTGGAAAACACCTCCAAGATAATGGAGTCCAGCCTTTGACCAAACACTACCATGTCAACTAAACCCTAGCACGAAGTGCCACATTCAGTCATTTCTTGAACACTTCCAAGGGACGGTGACTACTGCCCTGGGCAGCCCATTCCAATGCTTGACAACACTTTCAGTGAAGAAATTCTTCCTAACGTCCAACCTGGACCTCCCCTGGTTCAGCTTGAGGCAATTTCCTCTTGTCCTGTCACTGACTGCCTGGGAGAAGTGGTCACTCCCCACCTTGCTACAATTTGTGTTGTCCACTTGAAGTTGTACAATCATGTATGGGTAATCTATTTATTTTTAGAACAACTGTAATCTCAGATAAGTGATCTGAATTGCTTCCCAGCACCAGTGATATAAAGACTGAGCTGACTAAAAGGTTAGTATCAGGTGGCAGAGACTGTGGACTCTGAATTAGAATGCTTTATAATACGTGTGGTTCAGGCTATTTGAATCAGCAGATCCTAAAATTTTTAACAAAACCAACATCAAGTACAGTGATAATATTTTAAAGCTGTTTACATTTCCTCCATCTTTTTTTTTTTTGGTCTGTTTTATTAAGAATTTGTTTTTATATTTTTCAATGGGCTTCTGTTTGCAGTTGCAACATAGACTTTACAGAATGTTTTATAAACCAGTTGTGATATTTTTGCATGTTTCTCTATTTCCCAATAGTCTTCACATTTTGAAAGAGTTGCTATCAAAGTAAAGCAATGCAGCTTGCTAAGTATCTCCTGTACCTTTTATGCTGAAACAAGTTCTGTTTATGTTATGAGCTAAGTAATTGCAAAGGGAACCATATTTTTTTGATTTATTTTCTTGTGTGAGTTCCAGCCATGCCAGTCAGTGGATCTGTGCCATTTTTATTACCCCTGTCTGACAAACTCAGGCAAATAACAATCAAAACGCATGAGTTTTGTGCTATTCACGTGAGGGAACTTCATTTGTTAGAAGCATCCTGCTGGATTCTCCTGGGACTGCCTGGGACAGAATTATCTCACTGTAGTGGGTTGACCTTGACTGGATGCCACATGCCCACTAAGCTGCTCTATCACTCCCCCTTCTCAGCTGGACAGGGGAGAGAAAATAAGATGCAAAACAATTTGTAAGTTGAAATAAGGCAGTTTACTAAAGCAAAAATGAAAGGTTGCACAAACAAAAAGAAAAAAAAAAGATTTTATTCTCTATTTCCCATCACCAAGTGATGCCCAGCCACTTCCTGGAGAGCAGGGCTTCAGTACGCATAGTAGTTGTTCCAGAAGGCAAACATTGTAAATGATGAATGCCCCCCTTCCTCATCCTTTTCTTACCTTCTGTATCTGAGCTGACATCATAAGGGATGGAATATCCCTTTGGTCAGTTTGGGTCAGCTGGCCTGGTTGTGTCCCCTTCCAAGACCTTGCCCACCCCCAGGCTACTGATGTGGGACAGAATGTTGGAGAGACAGGACTGATGCTGTGCCAGTGCTGCCCAGCAGTTGACAAACAGTGGTGTGTTACCAGCACCTTTCTAGGTACCAGTGCAGAGCACAGCTCTGTGAGGGTTGCTATGGCGAAAATTAACTCCATCTCAGCCACACACAACACACACAGAGTCTGACACAGCTCCAGAGGAATAGTCGTTATTAGTACAATGTCTTCCCCCACAAGCATCAGTGATTTTTTTGAAGTTGTTACTTACTGCTACAGTATCAATTTACATAAATGTCACTCAGTCTAAAAACTTTTAGTTCCTTCTATTTCCTTTCTTCTAGCAGAATAAAGAAAAAAAACCTTAACTGACATTAATGTCTGGAAAAGATACAGTTTAAAACTTACTGTTATTCAAGGTATGCATATTGCCTTAGTTCGTTATGAAAAGAGTGCCCATGGATGCATATACAGCCTTTTCCCTCTACCGTCCCCACTCAGCAGTAATCCAGAATATGTGTAAAAAATGAACCAAAAACATAGAATCATAGACTATCTTGACTTGTAAAGTACCCATAATCACCATCAAATCCAATTACAGGACTACCTAAATCTTAACTCTCATGACTAAGAACATGATCCAGATGCTCCTTGAACTCTGGCAGGTTTGGTGCCATGATCACTTCCTGGGAAGCCTGTTCTGGTGACAAACCACTGTCTCAGTGAAGAACTTTTTCCTAATGTCCAATGTGAACTTCCCTTGATGCAGCTTCATTCAATTTCCTCATGTTCTGTTGCTGGTCACCAGAGAGGTATCAAGCACGTCCTTCTCTACTGCCTCCTTTGAGTGAGTTCTAGACTGTGACCCTTCCGCCTTCTCTTCCCCAAGATGAACAAACCAAGTGACTTCAGCTTCTTCTCCTAAGTCTTTCCCTTACGGCCTTTCACCATCTTGATTGCTTTCCTCTGTACACACTCTGCTAGTTTGATGTCCTTTTCATGTTAAGGCACCCAAAACTGGATACAGTACCCAATGTGAGGCCACACACAGTGCAGAGTGAGACAATCTCCTGCCTCAAATGGCTCGTGTTGCTGTGCATGATGCATCCCAGGACACTGTGGGCCTTTTTGACTGCCAGGGCACTGCTGACTCATATTCAACTTGCCATTGAACAAGTTCCCCAGATGTCTTCCTGCAGGGCTGCTTTCCACCCTCTGGAAGTCCACAGCCCCTCTTAGCATAGTATCATCAGCAAATTTACTTAATGTACATTTTGTTCCTGCATCCAGATAATTTATAAAAACACTGGAAGGGCACTGGCCCTAAAATTGAGCTCTGCAGAAGAGCCACCAGGCCCATTCACTGTAGCTCTTTGAGCCCGACCCATCTGCTAATTGATCACCCAACGTATTATGGACTTGTTTAGAAGTTTCCTGGACACAGCCAGAAAGAGAAAGTGAGAGACAGTATCAAAAACTTTGCTGAAATAAACCCCCCCCACCACCATCTGCTCTCTTCCCTTGGTCAACTAGATGGATAACCTTGTCATACAAGGAAATTAAGTTGGTTTACCAGGACTTTCCCCTCAGGAACCCATGCTGGCTATGACCAAAGTATGCATTCTCTCTCAAGTGTTTTTCAAGAACTCCCAGAACAACCCTCTCCATAATTTTACCAAGCATTGAAGTGAGACTGACAGGACTGAAATTATTCAGGTCTTCCTTACTCTTCCTGAAAATTGGGACATTTCTTAGCTTCCAGTTGACTGGGACCTCTCTAGGCACTCACAAACATTGAAAAATAATGGAGAGGTCCTGCAATAACATCAGCCAGCTATTTCAGTTCTCTGGGATGAATCCCATCAGACCCCATATACTTATGTGCATCCAGCTGGAGCAGCAAGTATTGAACAAGTTTAGTGTCAGCTGGAACTTTGTCGTTCCCCCAGGCATGGTCTTGAAACACAGGGCTACAGGGCTCCCAGAGGCCATCACAGGCGTTAAAGACAACACATGAGAGGGTGTAGTGGAGAAAAATACTTCATGTGGGGTCACACTTCTTGGAACTTGGTCTCATATATTCGGAATTACTGAGTATTTTAGCTCACACATGTAGGTATGTAAGCACATATGTGTATGCATGTGCATATATCAGTCACACATATATGTCTTAAACACACAGAGATACAGAATCACAGAACCATTATATCATCGGATCATTGAATGATAGAATCACAGAATGGTTTGGGTCTGAAGGGACCTTAAGAAACATCTAGTTTCAAGACCCTCTTCCCCCAGTATATGCATATACGTGTTTAAGTATATGTACATGCGTGACAGAAACTCAAGGATTTTCCTTTCTCAGCCTTGCACTTTATTGAGATTTAGCCCAAGAAAATTATCTATAGCCTTAGGGTTGGAGTTGGGTGCTGCAAAGTGGCTGACAAAGGAAAGGAAAAGCTACATAAAAAAACTATCCCATGATATTTTTTTTTTTTAACCAGGATAGGCCTGACTGGGACCATATTTTTTTGGTTTTAGTCCACACAAAAATTTGAGTTTAAGATGAGTCTTAGTAATTCAAAATAGGAGAGAGTCTAAACCTAGTAGACCATTTATACTGGAGCTGCAGAGACTGCTAAAGGAGGGTAGGTTGCACATAGCACTTCCAGGGGGCCCTTGGCTGAGGGTCAGGATATGTGTAGGATTATGGTTAGGGTGAGGATAGGGAAGGCAAAAATAGCTGAGGTGCATCTGTAGTGGGGCTGTAGAGGGTCTGTCAAAGAAAGGCTTAGCTTGTAAAAATAATTTCTCTTGAAAACATTTTCAAATGGATCTTGGCAAATGCTGAGTGCAGGTTTAAGGTTTAAAACCTGTGACATATATAAGGCTCCTTGGCAATGGCAATGGTTAGGACCATGCCTGCAGTATTTATCTTTAGTGTCTGCGAGAGAAAAAGATCAGACCTCCATTTGGGTGGAAAGTCACTAACTAAGGAAGGCTTATTCTGCTGAAAGACCTCCTTTGCCTCAAATATAGGCTAGATCTTTGGCAAAGTATCCCCTCCTAGGGGAGGATTTCAGAACAACTAAGTAACTTTAAAAGTATAATTCTTTTAAGGAATAGTCTTACTTTGTTTTATTCCAATTATTATGTTGATTTATATCTAATATTACCTTATTTTATTTCAAAATGTTTATGAGTTTAGACAGAAATAATTCTGCGTTTGCAAAAAATCCCTTTTTTTTTGTTTCAAATAGTGTGTTTAAAAAGCACCAGAACATACATTACTACTTCTATAGTCTGGGCAACTGGAGGACTGTTTTTTTCTTTTCATCTGTCTCTTGTTCTTAGTCTGAGGATGGCATGTAGGAATTAAGGTCTGGAATACCTATAAACTGCTTTGTGCTGTACCTGCTCTAGCTTGACTGAGGAACATAAATAATTCACCTCCAACAAATCAATTAATTATATTTGTAGGTTAGAATGATTTTTCTCCTTACTGGTTGGTTGTGGAAAGTGTGTTTTCCTGTCCACAAAAGCAGCAACTTTTTCCTTCTCATGGTGTAGACTTGAGCACTAAAAAATCCTACTGATAGACCAGACTCTGCAACTATATTTTCCTTTATTCAGACAAGAAGATTCTAGAGCTGGATTGAAAATTAACTGCATCTGAAAGAAAGAATGGAAAGGAATGAGCATATTAATTAGCAAAATCAAAAAAAAATTCAAATTTATTTTTGTTTTTGAGAGAGGAAAACCAGAAATTTAAGTTTTTCTTTTGCTACAGTTTATTCTGAGCACATTTCAGTGCAGCAGGGAACATTACTGCAAACCAACAAGAGAGTCTGGCTTTTCTAAATGTGAGTGACTGGCATTCTGAAAGCTGTGTATGCAGTCTATTCACCTTTTACAGTATGTCAAGCCATTCCTTTTATTGTCCATAACTACCTAATAGTATTTCTGGTGGAGAAGCTTTTGATACAGTTCAAAATATAAGCAATAACAATTACTACATTTGAGGTATGAGACCATGTACATTTTAATTCTCTACCACATAGCAAGAAGGAGAGAAGACAGAACTGAATTTCCACAAGATTCAGTCTCATTATTTTTCTCCTCTCCATGTTGTCATAACTTTATTTAATTCTTCTTGTTCAAAAGGTTAAAAGGGAGAAATATTTGCACTTTTGCACTTCTTTTCTAGCACATTTAGGAGTCTGATCTTGTTTTTTATGTTTCTTTGGTGACTAGGTTCCTGAACTGGCCTTCCAAGCTGGTTTGCATCTCACAGGATGCCAAATGTTACTGACTAAATAGGTGTGACCAAAATAGTTCTGCCCCAAGGTGACAGGGCACTGCCTCACACAAGATACCATGAAACATTACAGAGGGAATTCTGACCCTTGGTCATTTAAATTACTTGGGTTATTCATGTAAATGGATATTTGACTAGAAGATTGAAATGCCATCATGTTTCTTGTGTAATGATAGGACAAATGACTTTATTATGACTTGGGTGAGGAACTGTAAGAGAGTAGCTCTTTGAAGTCACCCAACCTAACTTTAACCAAATAGGCCTCCTTGGTAACAAGTAATTTATTCTGTCTCCAGCACTGTGGGAAAAGCAATGTCACAGCTGCTAGAGTGGAGAGACATCTGTCTTTGGTCAGAGGAACCTTGTCATGTTCACCTTAACCAGCTGCAACACAGGCTGACATGGGCAGTAGGTCTGTTAAACAGGAGTGTTTGAGTAAATGAGCAATGAAGAGAAGGCTGGAAAGGACTGGGTAAAAGCTAGATTGGATTATTTACTTGCCCCTTTGAGAAGACTAATGCTGTGATTATAAATGCCCATGGCACTGGCGCATTTCTGCTGAAATAATCTTAAATTATTAATTGTTTTCCTCTTAGAATTTATTCTGAATTTCTTTCTAACTCTTCCTAAACAGTAAAATTATCTTTATTTCCAAGCCTGGAACAGCAACCTCGTAAAAGATACCACTCTCAGGGGAACTCTGATAAAGTCACTTGTTTTTCCATGTTAACAAGTAGACTTCTGTTCTTTTTATGATTTCAGAAAATCACTTCTGTAATCAAAAACAGTGCCTTATGCCATCAACAAGCCATGGCAGACAGTTACTTTTTATTGTCCTGCTTTTCAGAAAGGAAAACAGGCTCCTGGAGATTGAATAAATTTTCACAGAGATGCCATAATGAATTATACTTGCTGATTAAAACTTAGGAGGCAGTTTTGTCATCCAGCATTTGCACATAATCTAAACCTTAATTAGAAATTTTACTGAATTAGCGTATATCAGTGCTACAACTGGAGAATATTTAAACAGAGCAGAGAATTCAGTGTAATCAGGGAGCAATTCAGAGAGCATTTACCCAGAAGATCCTACACATCTCAAGAAGGGCAGGATAGCTCAATTAGCCACTCTCTGAAGCCAGTGCACAAATTCCCTTTGACTTCATTGACTGCTGCAGAGAGCTGAAGGGTGAACACCACAGCACTGGGTTTTGAAGACTTAATTAACAAATCAGTCATCAAGAAATTTGCTTGTGAGTGATTCTGTTCATTGTAGCTACTGGTGTATATTTTCTGAGCATAAGCAATAGTTAAGGATTTAACAGTTTAACATACTTTAAGTAAAAAGGTCCATATTTCACAAGCAGAGGGTTTTTAACCAACTCATAGATATTTGTAGCTATAATTCCAACAGACATTTAAGATAATTTTCATGCATTGGTAAATGGTTCATTGTATTTGAAATGTGGATTTACAGAAAGTGACAGATCATTAAACCAAGTCTACCTCTAGGCATGTCCTCAGTTTCATGCACAATCACTGTAATTTTTCAAGACTTCTGATCAGAATGCCCCTTCTGCTTGTACACTTTATTGTGTCTAATAAACTACATGATAAAACTACATTATTATAATTTGCCCTTGCTAACTTAATCCACCCATCTGATGGAACACACGCTGAAAATTACAATTTCTTTGGAAATAAACTCTACAAATATGTTGATAATAAGGAACATTTTTGTGAATTTCATTCTTTAAGAGTAAGTAAGACTACAGCTGCTCTTTGTGGATGCTTACTCAGCAACTGGGACTAGAACTGATGAGGGTTTCCAGTATTCAAGAGTCAGAATGCTTCAAGATACCATGATTTAGAATCTTTAAAGAATATACCATATCCATCACTTTCACAACAGCTAGGTTTCCAATTGCCTGATAAATTAACTCAAAAACCACCCCAGATGTCTCAAATAAAATACTTACACTTTAAACATATCACTGATGTTTGTATGGGCTTAGGCAGGTGGACCACTCAGAAGTCAGTGCAGCTTCAGTGTCTATAGATGAAAATTTCAGATAACTCCAGAGGACTAGACATTAAGAATTCCAGTTAACAACCTTGAATAACATAGATACTAATCAAAATTTTATCCTAATATTCCTTTGATGAACTGCATATATCTGAACTTATGATCTTTGTGCCCTCCAGGAAGAAAATTGTTTGAACTTGCAACCCATCTCATCACATCTTCAGTTCTGAAAGGGAACCTCAGAACTTTGCTGTAGGAGTGTCTATCCACTGACTAATGAGCATGTGGTTTGACTTGTCCAGATATAAATACCCATGATGTTGAGAACTAAATTCAGGAGCAAAGCGCCCCTATTTTGCCAATAGAAAGAAGGTGAATTTAGAGATTTTCTTTTTTAAAATAGCTAAAAGTAGATTTAAAGTCTACTTGCTAGATCCTACAGTCTAGCAAGCATTTCTGAGACATAAGATAGCACAAGAATAAGCTATCTTACCCCAGAATCTACCATACAATAAACAAACTGGACAGTTGGACTCGATGATTTTAAGGGTCTTTTCCAACCAAAATGATTCCATGGCTCTAAGAAATAAATAAATAAATAAATAAAGATCTAGTAACTAATTAAAATTTACATATTAGTGGGTGTGTCTAGAATAAATGTAAATTTTGAGTTTGGAAACTCATTAGTTGGCAAGACTTGCCAGTATCTTTGAGAAGCCTACTTTATACATTTTTTAGGGTAGTTCTGGTACCTATAACATATATTTTTTCATATTCCAGTACACATGAAACAAACCTGTTCAACTGAAACAATGAAATTCCTTGTTCTACAAGATGCTTTACTGAAGTCAATATATGTTGTTTATATTCAATTAAAAATATATTATCTTAAGATAACAGCAAGGTTGTTTTCCCGTCATTTACCTTATTCAAATCAAACGGAAGTTCTGTGGAGATGGGAGACATACTTGGATTGCCTGTGTTACCACAATATACATCATGCTGAACAGTGGCATCCAGCTGTTTTACTTCCTATAGATGCTCAGCTGCTCTCTTCACTGTACACATGGGAACCCCAGAATTCTGGCAGAGTTTCTGGGAAGTTTATAAAGAAATTCAAAGAACACCATCAAAAGCAACTCATATGTCACCACCCTCATGTTTTTGGCAATAAACAAAAGCAAGTACCTTGTTTTATATAGATATGATAATAGGCATAACATTTTCCAGTATTTTATTTGCTAAACCTGAAAAGCATACAAACTCTCAATTGCAAATACTGTAGTTCCTTCTCTGTCTCTGTTTGGATAATGTGGAAACCTATTTACATATTTGCATATTTTTATATTCATGAATCCTTTATTAATTCAGCCACAAAATGATTGGATGATTCGGAAAACATTACATGACATATGAAGAGCTTTCAGAATGCAGAAACACAGTGTTGCTTAAGGGCATTCAAGGAATTTATCTGGTTTTTTTTGGAGTCATGAAAATGTACTGTTTTAGTCGGTGGGAGCCAATGCCTTTGATCTGAGAATATATGCTAAGAAATTCACTGCCTGATGAGATGGAATGTTGGGTAATCGAGACCACAAAAATGTAATACCTTCAAAAAGAATATGCTAGCAAATTCTCAACAGCTCCTTTGGATCTTTCTTCCTGTACAATTTAAACATTTTTTAATGCAGTTCCTGTTGCTGGTGTCTTCCTTTGTGCAGCTGCTTTTCAATACAAAGGCACTACTGGCCTTAAGAAGCAACTCACAGTAAAATCTTCAAATCACTTAATATTGTCTGAAAAATATTTGGCATTTGCACACTTTCTGTGGGAAGTGCTTGTGTGCACTTAAATCAGTGAATCCATATGAACAACGTAAAAACAATCTATACTAGAGGGAGGAGCAAAAGAGGAAAAGTTTATGAGCTGTTTTGATATTTATTTGCACAAAATTGCATTGTCCACAGAATGAAAGTAGATGACAGAAACAACGTTTCTTTAACTTCTCATGTAGGTTCCCGTGGCTGTGCGGCCATGTTATCAGGATGCTCTCAGCAGTCCTGCCAGGTCGGCTGGTGCGTGAGCCTGGATGCAGAAAGCCCAGGGTTTTGTGCTACGTTCTGCCACAGCAGGAACACAAAAAAGCGGTCGAGAACACAGCTTCCACTCGAAGGGGCTTCCCCCAGGCTGGTGGGAGGTGTGCCAGCAGAAACAAAGGAGGAGAGAAGCGGCTTTGCTGTTTCTGCTTCCAGGAGGTTTATTTCTGAAGATGGGGTAGGCAGCGAAAAGTGAGAATAGAGGAAGTATCGGCATTTTTATACTGGGACATAGGGAGGCGGGGTGAGGGGCATAATCCAATAGAGAAAAGGAACATGGGAGGGATCGACAGGGAACCAGCCAATAGAGGCAGTACAGAGGAGGGATTACAGATGACCAATGGGGGACTGAGGAGCAGGGCTGCAGCGGGGCTGTGGGAATTCGCAATTCATGATGCTATAGGTTCCTTCCACAGAGGTTATTTTCTTTTCTGTGTAAATCCAAATGCATTGGTCTCCATATATATTTTAGTTAAAAGCAAACACATGAAGCTCTGTTTGGAATCCGTTGCAGTTGCAAACTCACTATCTGTGAGTCTCTGGCCTCAAAATAAAACTCATTACTGGCCTAAAGTTAAACACATTACTTGCTGCTATTTCAGCAAGCACAGGGATGCAGTAGGTAAGTCTATGCCTCTGCAGACCTTTTTGTTATAAAGAGCCTTCCACTGAATGAGCCATTTTGCTGCACTTCTGTGCTTCTCTTTCACTTCTGTGAAACCCTTTTAGTTTCAGTGTCTCCAACAGTTGTCTGCTATTCCTTTCTCATTTCAGCTGATAAACATTTTCAGTACAGAGTTTTCATTACCTCACAGCTCAATCCCTGGCATGTCTGCATCTGTTACCGACTGTACCTGGATGGGACCTCTCCAGAAAGCCCAGGAGCTGGCACAGCAGACTTTGAATCCAGAGGCGGGATGGGATGCAGCATTACTTTTGGTTTGACTTAAGAACTTCATCAGAAAATTCAGATCTTGCCTCAGTTACACAATTTTCATTCAGGTTAGGTCCAAGGTGGCACACAGCTAGCATGGAAATCTCACGGACTTACATATAGCATCTAAAATATTGTGAAATAATTCATCAGCCCTATTTAATGCTGTCTTAAGAATCATAAAAATAAATTTGTTTTAAAAAATGAGTAATTTGGTTAAACATTTACCTTTTTCTGGCGGCTAGATTAATATTTCTGTGAGTTGGATAATTTCTCCTTTTTCTCATCTGAATCCCACAGTCCAGTAATCCCACCTATTGTGCCAGCTTTTAGTTAGAATGTGCCAGTGGAAGAGAGACATGCCAATAACCATTAGTGTTATATTATTAAAGTGTACATGTACAATTACAGATCGTATTTTTGTTTCAGTCAAAAAATACCTTTATTTTATGGATTTTCTGATCGCTAAGTTGCAAAATGGGTATATTTTAACTTACAGTATGGGTTTTTTTTCCAATTTATATGCAATAAAGTTTGCATTTCCCCTTTTCTTGAAAATAAAACTGTTTGCTAAGAAGGGAAATGTTTCTTTTTCTCTTTTGAAGAAATGTATTGCAACATTATGATAAATGCATATATTCTTCCTATTTTGCTGTGTTGAAAAGATTAAGGTACTCGAGACCTAATACTGTGAGATTTTACTGAATAATGAAGGGTATACTCTGCAGGTGAACTCAAGCAGTTAATTTTAAGTATATTGTGCTTTCCATTGTTTTTGTTTTGCAGCATGAAAAACAGAAAGGGAGCAAGGTAATTTGATAGAACAAAACAAGAGTAGTGGTTTGTATGTCAGTAAACACTTTAACAACAACTGGGGGAATTTCTAGTACAAAACATACTAGAAAATTAGGTTTCTGAGAAGAAATTTGATCCTTTTTTGAATTATGTGCTTCTCTTTAAAAACAGAATTTTAATAAAACACATTTATGCAATGCTATGTCTCATTCTCTCATCTGATTAGAAACAGGGGAATTGTCTTTCAGGCTCATATTTCACTGGGATGCATCTTGATATCCATAACTATTCTTCAGATTCAAAGCCTCTGGAAACAGTAGAGAAGTTTAATACTTGCACATCTGATCTCAAATGTGATAGAAGTCAAAAAGTCATCAAGTTTGATGATCTTCTGTCATGACCCATCTTTGAGGGTGAAAACAAACACAGAAGGACCCCTGTTTATGTGAGGCAGGTTTATTTAAAAACAATGTAATTGGAGCAGAAAGGAAGTATGTGACCATTTTGGTTCTTTTCTTTAAAAAATAAAAATGAAGAAAATATCTAAGGAAAGGAAAGAGAGAGAAGGAAAGACAGGCGTAGACAGTGGAAAGGAAAGATATCATCACCCATGCATCCAGCTATAACACTTTATCTTTGCAGTTTCAATGTCCTTTGATGCAGACAATAGGCAGAAGCAGGACTGTAAAATCTATCCATTCTACATGAAGCTTGGCAGGGCATGAACACAGACTTGATGAGGAGTGTTTGTAGTGAGTTTGTTATTTTTCCCCTATATCTTCTGTCACTAACCCCAGAGTATTTATAAAGATGCTTTGCAGAACATGAATAATTCTCTAAGGGCTGTGCAGCTGTTCAATATTGCATACATAGATAGTAAAGTGGCTTTCCACAGACTGAATGCAGCTTGAGCTAACTAGAATCCAGTCCACAGAAATGGCAAAACAAATGTTCTGCTTTGGAATGAAACCTTTGCATTTTGTGTCTAGTGCAAGTTGTGAAATCTTATTTTGAAAAGAAAAGAAAAAATTACATTTTTATCTACACTGAAAAAAATTGCAGATGATTCTAGGTTGATCTATCTATTAGGTCTAAGGTGGTAACCTAAGGGGTACAAAAATCAAGGAATGGTGACAGAAGAGGTAAAAGGGAGCAATTAAGTTAGTGAATTTCTGCAGGTCATTTAAACTTGGCTGTATTGGTATTTTTCAACAACAAAAATTCCCCCATACCCACAAGTAATTTATTCTTTATATTTACTGAATCTTTGAATTGCATTCTGATTTTCTTCTTACTTTCAAGTTAATCTAGGGAATGCTCAGATTTGTGCTGTGAAAAATACTTGAACCAGACAAAACACATTTCTTTTCCTTGACAGATGCAGGAATTTAATTATGGAAATATTATAGAATAGTGGCTAGATTCAATCACTTGCAGTTTCATCTGTATGTCTCACTTGAGGTGACATTTTTGTGACAGCTGTCTATTCCACTGCTTGTAAGTATAATCATTTAATTAAAGTTTATGCCATAGGTCTGTCTATTAATAACATCATACCAAATACTAGGAATTTTGCCCAAACATGTACTGCAAGTCAGATTCTTAAGCTATTTTGGCATTTAAACAAACAAACAGACAAAAAATCAACCTATCAAAAGGAGTTTTCAAAATCTTTAGGTGTATGCATAATACACCTAAATTGAATACACAGAAGCTTAAAACTTGTGATTGCATCTTGAATTCATGCTAATAAATTACAGTGCTATTGCATTTATGATAATGTAAAATTAATTGTTCCAGGATTTATTGTCCCTTTCCACTGTTTTTACAGTATGCTAGACAGGCTAAAACAAGTGTAGTATTGTGTAGATATCCCTCACTTTATTATACTGACATGGAATCATAGAATGCTTTGGGTGGCTTGAGGATCATCTAGTTACACACACACAGACAGACACACAGCATGGGCAAGGACACCTTCTGCTAGACCAGGCTGCTCAAAGCCTCCTCATCCAGCTTGGCTTTGAACACTCAGGGACGGGACAACCACAGCTTCTCTGGGCAACCTCTGCCAGTGCCTCATCGCTCTCATGGTAAATAAATTCTTCCAAATATCTAATCTAAACCTTCCCTCTTTCAGTTTGAAGCCATTCCCCTCTTACTCTGTCACTATGGGCACTTGGAAAAAGTCCCTCTCCAGCTTTCTTAAAGGCCCCCTTTAGGCACTGGAAGATGCTATAAGGTCACTCTGAAGCCTTCTCTTCTCCCAGATGAACAACCCCAGCTCTCTCAGCTTGTATTCATAGCAAAACATTTGTCAATAAAACATAGCACAGTGCTCAACTCATTAATCTGATATCTGCTATTTTATGCATTTCTGTTACTGTCAAATTTGGCTGAAAACCTACATCATAGAGGAAACTTAAATGGAAAAAAGTTTACCTATATTTTCCTCTGTGAAATTAAGAAATTAATAGTTTTCATTATATTAAATAATTAATCACAAACATCAAATAGTTAACTCAAGAAATTCAGCTTTTGAATTATTTTCTCATCTGTAACATATTGAGTTTTATTTGAAATAGAGGCCAGGCTAAATATCTAGAGATCAGTGCTTAGGTGATTCACATTCAGTTTCTAGATGAGTTAGAAATATTCCATTCCCTGTCAAAAAGCAATCCTAACTTTAATCAGACTTAAGTGGAAAGAGTAGTTGATAATTAAAGAAAAAAAATGGTTTGCTTTTTTCCAGCACAAAGTTTGTTAATGTTTGAACAAAGTATTACCTACGTGTAGTATAAGGTTCAATAGAAAGCTCCTGCCTGCTTGCTTACTGTTTCTAAAGGATTCGCAACACAAGATTGCAGACTATTTTTCGTGGAAAACTTTCTTAGGAATTTCATGTCTAAAGGATACAAACCCTAGCGAGTCCAAAGAGAATGTATTGTGTCACCCAAAACTGCCCCCAGAACTCGAGGTGAGGCTGCCCCAGAGCAGAGCAGAGTGGGACAATCCCCTCCCTTGCCCAGCTGGTGCTGCTGTGCCTGATGGCCTCCAGGCCAGGGTTGGCCCTCCTGGCTGCCAGGGCACTGCTGACTCATGTTCAACTTGCCATTGACCAGGACGCCCAGGTCCCTTTCCATGGCACTGCTTTCCAGCATCTCATTCCCCAGTCTGTCCGTACAGCCAGGGCGGGCCCATGTCAGGTGCAGAATCCAGCACTTGTTGAACTTCCTTTGGTTGGTGATCACCCAGCCCTCTAACCTGTTGAGGTCTCTCTGCAGGGCTCCCCTGCCCTAGAGGCAGTCAACAGCTCTTCCCAGTTTTGTATCATTGATGAATTTGCGTAGTATCCTTTCCAGTCATGTGTCCAAGTAATTTATGAAGATATTGAAGAGCACAGGGCCTAAGTTACTTTGTTACACCTTGTAGAATGAATATCTTTTTATGGAAATAAATTTTATTTTAAATAAAAATATAAATAAATACAAAGTATGATCTTATAATCATGTCAATTATTAATTTTTTCCATGATACTGCTAAGGTACTGTTCACTTAGAAGAAAGTATCAGAATTGTTTTGAATATCTCATGAACACTAATACAGCCTCTCCCAAAATCAGGTATCTGCTCACCAGATTCAATACTGTTCTCTAAACCAGACATACCTTTGTTCATTTTACTTCGATTATTAAGCCTCATTTAAGTAAGGCTACATTGAAGTGGTGCAAATCAAAACTCTAATCTGACCTATTTTCTAGACATATCTCTGCTGATGAAATAATACCTGCACATGCCTCAGGACAAAGCAAATCATACATGCAGACATTCCTGAATTTCTCTGTTGTCTACAAAGACATTCTAGACTACCATTTTAAACTAGGTGCCAACACTCCACAATAGCCAAAATAGGCCTGATGATTTCCTCTGTTAATGCATGCCAGTTCTTAAACAAGATTAATTATTCTATTGAGGGAGTGAACAACTGAGTTTTTAAATGTGAGACATTTCAACAAACAGGTTCTCCAGAGTATTTGCAACCATCTGACTTCATTTAACTATGCAGCCTTCAGACCCAGTCTAATACTCTTTTTCTGTCTGTATTATTGAAGCATCTTGAGCATTTCATAAATAAATGAGTGAAAATTAAAGACTAGAGAGTAAACTGAAGCAAATAAGTGATTATTAATATTTAAATGACTGAATGTTCAGGGGCCAGAGAGGAAAAGCACCAAGCTGGCAGAATGTTTCTTAAATATTTAGACATTCTAAGTAAAATGTATCCCTTATATTTTAGCCATTTTTCCTTTGAACCATTCATGAAATGTGAATTCTTTATGACTTGTAAGTGAAGATAAATTTCAGTTACTATTTCTACTAAATCTTTCTTTTCCTAGCAAATTATTTTTTTTCCTTTTCATTATCTTCTCTGAAGATCATGAATTCCTGAGTAGTCCTAACTGGAATTACCTTTTTCTGGCAAAAGTACTGTAAGAATAGAATAATAGGTCAGCTAATGAGTGCTGCAATGAGAGAAAAGGTGGTGGGCCTAATGGAAGCCGAGCAGATGTAGAAAGCTGTTGAAGTCAGACATTGCGGGATAACTCCTTGCAGACTTTGGATGTTTACAAGATGCATCAGATACCAGTCAGGTGTAACAGATGACATAATTGTCTTCTTCTATGACACAGGAACATTAGGCCAATATATATCACCATGATACAAATTTATGTGATGGGATTTTATAGTTTTATGTATTCAACTTTGCAATGGAATATATATTTCATCATTTCATGCATAATTAAGTATTACCTGATGCAATTTTTTTATCTGGCATATTGAAAGTAAAGAACATCACAAATATTATTTACATTAATATATATTTATGATCTTACCATGGGATTGTTTATGTTGAAAAAGATATTTAAGATCTTCAAGTCCATCTGAAAACCTAATACTGCTATGTTCACCACTAAACCATGTTCCTAAGTGCCACATCTACACATCTTTTACTCCACCATTCCCTAGGGCACCCTGTTCCAATGCTTGACAATCCTTTTGGTGAAGAAATTTGTCCTAATATCCAATCTAAACCTCCCCTGGAGCAACTTAAGGCCATTTCCTCTTGTCCTTCTGCTTGTTACCTGGAAGATTAGACCAGCACTCACCTGGCTACAGTCTCCTTTCAGGTAGTTGTAGAGAGTGATAAGGTATCCCTGAGCCTCCTTTTCTCCAGGCTAAAAAACCTCAGGTTCCTCAGCAGCTCCTCACAGGATTTGTGCTCCAGACCCTTCACCAGCTCCATTGCCCTTCTCTGGACACGCTCCAGCCCCTCAATGTCTTTCTTGTAGCGAGGGGCCCAAAACTAGATACAAGATTTGAGATGCAGCCTCACCAGTGCTGAGTACAGGGAACAATCACTGCCCTGGTCCTGCTGGCCACACTGTTGCTGATACAGGCCAAGATGCCACTGGCCTTCTTGGCCACCCGGGCACACAGTGGCTCGTGTTCCACTGGCTGTCAGCCTTGTTGAACCTCATACAATTAGCCTCAGCCCATTGATCCAGTCTCTCTCCAGACCCCTCTTCAGAGCCTTCCTACTCTTCAGCAGATCAACATTCCCGCCCAACTTAGTGTCATCTGTGAACTGACTGAGGGGGCACTCGATCTCCTTGTCTAGATCATTGAAGATACTGAACAGAACTGGCCCCAACACTGTGCCCTGGAGAATCGCACTAGTGACCGCTGCCAGCTGGATGTAACTCCTTTAACCACCATTCTCTGGGCCCAGCCATCCAGCCATTTATTCACCCAGCAAAGAGTGCACCTGTACAAAGCCATGAGCAGCCAGTAACTCCAGGAGAATGCTGTGTGAAACATTGTCAAAGGCTTTAATGAAGTCCAGGTAGACAATAGCCACAGCCTTTCCCTCATCCACTAAGTGGGTCACTTTGTCATAGAAGGAGATCAGGCTGGTCAAGCAGGACCTGACTTTCATAAACCCATGCTGGTTGGAACTGATGTCCTGGTGGTCCTGCGTGTGCCACATGATGGCACATAAGATGATCTACATAATCTTCCCCAGCAGCAGATCTGTTCCCCAGATTCTCCTTCCAGGCCTTCAATTATCCAGCATTTGTAATGACATTTTAATGAGGTTGCTAACAATTTTTTTCTAAATAGAAAATGATTGCTTACTAGTAACTGAAATAATTTATGATTTACAGAGAAAAAGTTAATAATTCAGACTTTATATGTGTTTGCTTTTACATTTCTCCCCTTAAATATGATAATAATGTTTGATCACACAGAGGCATAATTGAGAATTTTTATCTGAGATATAACTATTAAAAAATATGGAAGTCTATTCTATCTTTTTTTAATCTTGCATTTGTTTTGCCCCTCCATTATCCCAATTTCACCTCAGCCTAGTTTGATTGATTTCAAGGCATGAAATTATTCTTTGAAAGAAGAATCAAGACTATTACTTTTCTGCTACAATCTCAATGAGAAGCAAGCTATATCAAGTTTTCTCTTTCGCTGTATTCACAAGAGATGCATCCTAACAGGAATGTATTTGAGAGTGACACAGGGTGCCAAGAGCCCAATACTGACATTGTGTACATTTCAGAAGGTTTTGCTACAGTTGGCCTTGAATAGTCCTATGGTCCTGTTTACAGTTTCCTATTGAAAGTTTTAAATTATACTTTAAATATTCAGAGTCAGATCTAAAGGAAACAGTTCACAACAGAAAGTGTTATAGAGGTATAACTGATCCCTCTGTCCTGCAAGTTCTACTGATGGGCAAATCAAATGTATTTATAAAAATGAATTATTTAACAATAACAAATGAACATATGAAATATAACAGACAAAAGATCTTAACCAGAAATACTTACTACACTGTATAAAA
Source organism: Edolisoma coerulescens (assembly GCA_013397115.1). NCBI lineage: Eukaryota > Metazoa > Chordata > Aves > Passeriformes > Campephagidae > Edolisoma > Edolisoma coerulescens. The sequence goes on from VWZW01002386.1 coordinate 245,162, forward strand.
CTAAAAGGACTACTAGTAGATCACGGCATAACATAAAACAGTGCACTGTATTAAGGTACGTATATTGCAGCTAGGAAAAGAAAGAATATTGATTAGGAGTTGAAGGTAACTTACCACCAAAATGAAGATAATGTACACAGATTCCGTCATTTACCCCTGGGGAGTGACTGTGAAATAGGCATCCCTATTCACAGGAGAAACTCCACACATTTACAGAAAAATATATGGAAGATTTCTGCTTTGTGGAAGTTTGGTCTGACTTTTATAGTTATAAAGTGAACGGCTGTCAGTCAAAAATTCAGCTTATCTTGTCAAATCTCATTTCAAAAGTAAGATGTCTATTGGCAGTCGGGAGATGCCAGACCAGTCGTAACCCCATGGTGCGAAAATAACTCACTACAATACAGTTTGTACTGCTTGAGTTATTTGATCAGTTAACAAACAATTGATAAGCTTTTGGGATGCCCTGCTACACTGGGTCTTTGTGCCCTTTGACAGTACAGGTACAGCCCCTGGCTGGAATCCCTACTCTGCTAGAGTGACTTAAGTCACCTTCAGTAAGTTGTTTCCTTTTCATGTGTGATAGACTCATAGCAATTTCTGACCTCACAATGACTTCAGGAGGATAAATTTGAGGGTGGATGGGGTCTTCTGTTCCTGTAATAGGTAGTGACCACTAGTTTTCCATCACACAAGACACAGATTCATGAAAGGAGCCATCTTCTAGGACCAGGTGTCTGCAGAAGATCTCCCCAGACCTCCAGGGACAGATCTGTCACAGAAGCTTCATCAGGGTAACAGATGCTGTCCTGACATGCCACTGCCATGGCAAGGGACCCATGTCTTCCTCTTCAGCTGCTCTGTCTCACTCCCCAGCCACCATGTCATTTCCAGCTGGCGGGGAACAGTGCTGTGTCAACAGGAATGAGAAAGCACATTAGTGCCACTCCCCTGGTGATTGCAGATGTGTGTCAAATGGCTCAGTGGGTAGGTACCGTGGTGCTGAGGGCAACTATAAATGGACTGATCTTCATCGTTACATTTAACTACATCAGGGCACTTATATTTGTAGCATTTGGACTGTGTTCCAAGTGCTCAGAAAGAGGCCATTAATTAAGCCAATAAATGAGAATCGGAATGATTAATTAGTTCACTGAATGCCTTACTGGTAATAATGCATTCTTAAGTACTCTCCTGGTTAAAAGCTAGGGACTTGGTAATGAGTAACATATCAACCTGAGAACATTATTAGGCTCAGATGAAATACTATCACGATGGAGAATACCTCTTACCCTGTGTAGGAATGAATTCGATAGGTGTTTACTTTTGCTGTTGTTGGGGATTCACATGCATTGGCTGTCAAGATGCATGCCCTCATCCAAACGAGGAGAATACAGTGTCTATATGTTCTGCAGGAAAAGGAGGAGGAGGAGGTGCAGGCAAAAAGGATGTTACTGGCAGATCAATGCCATGGCCCATTGTACTGCAAGAACACCATGAGTCATTTGCCCAAAGAAGTCAATCAAGTAACCTAAGAAGGAGAGGGTGCTTTGCCTCAAGCAAGTGGCTTGTTTTAAATCTCCTTTAGTTTTTTTTCCTGGTTCCTATGTGGAAAATAACTTAATACAGGGCTCTCTAATACAGGGTCAAAAAAGAAAGTACAAAGTAAAAGTATCAATTCCTGCAGCCTATATTTGTTTGTCACACTGAGGGAACTGCCTCATACAGCTATTGCTGTTCAAAAGGTGACTTTAAAAGTTTAGAAATTTTAAGAGAAAGTGCTGGCTAGAAAACTCTTACAGCATTATTTCTTGGGTTTTTATCTCAGCCCCACACCCCTTCCCCCAAAACCACCCCTCCTAACCCAATTTGGCTTTTATGCTTTTTCAACTTTACAGAGTGTTTTTGCAGAGTAATTTGTATTTGTCAGGACAATGGCTTGGTGTTTATGAATTGTAAAGTGGATACTTAGGTACACATTGGAACTGAAAAGCATAATTCTATATGCCAAACCCAGAAAGTAAAGCTGAAGAATGGAGATGTTCAGCCTTGCACTATCTCCTTTCTCTTACCCTTCTTTTTCCTCCCTTGCCCTGCCTGTCCATACATTCTAGCTTTTGCAATCACTGGAGATTGGGGTGTTTTTCATTTTATGATAAAACCTCAACAAATAGGCTACAGTGACACAAGTGTACACATTATATAATCTTACATTTTCAAGAATGGTAATGAGTAGTTTTCTCCCACTCATAGTACCAAATTTAGAATGTGACTATTATATATAAAAAATCACTTTATTTGTAGCCATTCCCACATCTACAAATTACACCCTCTTGATTGGCTGTGTATTTTCTGTTTATTTATCTCAGAGACTGCACTGTCGGGTGGCATGATTACATGGATATTGTCTGTCTTCTGACAGCTGATTTGAGATTCTCAAATAAAACATTAATGGCAAAAATATATGAGTTCAGTAAAACATCTGGGAAAGCGACCTGGTTTTGGCTGAAGTAATTTTCTTTGTAGTAGCTGCTACAGTGTTGTAGTTTGGATTTCGGGTGAGGATAATGTTGATAACACACTGATGTTTTCGTTGCTCCTGAGCAGGGGTTACCCAAAGTCAAGGACTTTTCAGCTTCTCATGCTGTCCCACCACTGGAGAGGTTGGGGACGCACAAGAAGCTGTGAGGGGACACAGCCAGGACAGCTGACTCCAACAGACCAGAGGGATATTCCATACCCTATGGCAGTATGTTCAGCACATAAGCCAAGAGGAAAACTGCCTGGGCAACCACTGCCTGGGAACAGGTTGAACATCAGTCAGTAGGTGGTGAATAATTGCTTTCCACTTGTTTTTCTTGGGTTTTAATTCTCTCTCTTTTTGTTATTTTCCTTTTCATGATTATTGTTATTATTATTATTATTATCATTTCAATTATTAAACTGCTCAATCTCAACCCACAGGTTTTCTCACTTTTATCCTTCTGATTCTCTCCCCATCCCATGGGGGAGGAGTGAGCAAGAGGCTGTGTGGGGCTTATAAATGTGCTATAAATAAAACATAATGAAATACAGACAAGAAAGAATAATCTACACTTTCCATAAAAGCTCAGTTTTTAGAAAACTTAGATTATTATAATTCTAAAAGGCGTATTAGCATCATGGCAAAACATAGGTGAAAACCCACTTTGAAAAAATTGCAAAATATTCTGCAGTTTATCTCAGCCACATGTCTCGGGTTTTTTGTGGTGTGACATGTGAGAATATCTGGCAAAATTTCTCAATCAGAATTTATATCAAGATGTACTGTGAGGCATTTAGTATCAGAGGTTGATACTTCTTCCTTTTCAAAAATAAAAAGGTCTTTCAGACACTTAATGGTGTTTGCATAATGGTTTTTAACATAACTTTTGGTGAATTTTTTGGCCCTCTAACAATCACCCATAATCAAAAATATTCTGATATTAGTTCCAGTAGTCTATCTCTTATATTTTCCAGTGATCAGAAGAACAGGAGAATTATTTTTCATTTGTTATGATTGAGTCTTCAGCAAAATTTTAATAACATATTGCTATAACTAGATGGACATAACCAGTTCAGTCTTTTCTGTATTAACTAAAATAGTGTCCAAATTGACTGAAAACCACAGAATGAGAAAGAAGTGCAGGCACCAGTTTTGGAGGACCATAAGGTAAGAAGTCTGTACTGTTGCATTACATTCCCTGAAAAATGTGAAATTATCATTTGCTCCTGTGTTGTGGATAACTCTCACCACTCAGACCAGAGCAAAACTTCAGTAAGTCCAGTGCTCTTTGTATTGGAAAAGTAAATTTTGACATCAGCAAATAGACAAATGTAGAGGGTCAAAATCAATTATGCATGTAAGTCAGGGGTATTTTGATAGAGATGCCAATACAACTCCATTTGAGCAGTCACAACAAATATGAGTTCTTGACTGAATAAATACAAGTAGAGCTTCTCTTGTTTTCATCAACATACTTCACACATTATTTTTCAGCTCTATGGGCTTCAGCCAATTTAGTTGCCTATTTTTTATTCTAAAACATTTTCTGATGCACATTCATAACTCACATACACTATTCTTAGAAAGGAGTGGGATGCATTCATGGTTTCTTTGCTTTGGTTTTTGTACAGTTTATGACGCACAGGGAATTGGAAGTCTGGTTAATCCTTAAATTAACTACTAAAAAGAGAATACTGTTAAGATATTTTAAGTGTTAACCAATTTACACCTTAATATCTATAAGGTTCTCTCCCTGCTTTCTGTTTCTTTTTTCTTTCTTTTTTCCTATCCTGTGATTTTTTCTTCTAGTCTCATGTTATTTGCTCCTGTAAAATGCGGAAACCTATATATTTTTAACGTCCCCACTAAGGATATAAAATATCTTCAAACTTTGGGAACCACAGCTTCATTTTACAATCTCTTTAATTTGCATTCAGTTATTTCCATCTGTTTTCTCTAATGACCTTAAATCAGCTTCTGTAACAGTTCAAATTAGTTTATTTATAGTGATGGAGCATAAAATATTTTTTTCTGTTGGGTAATATGAATTATAACCCACATGAGACATAGTTTTACTGTTTTGTTAAAAATTTCTTTCCTGAAACACTAGATAGTATATACTTGTCTTTGCATTTGGTAGTGTAACAGACAATTAACTTGGAACCCATGCTACATATAGAAATGGAGATAATTTATATAATTCAAACAGTGAGGAAGCCACATGTGTGTTTGCAGACAGAACTGGTTGCACAGGATATCTCCTGATGTTGTGGCTGGAGCTTTGGGTCATTTCCCTTCCCTTTTCCTCCAACAGAACTCCACTGGAGAAGGCCGCCACATTTGCTAAGCCCGATTTACCACTACTGAAGCCATGTTGGCTATCACCAATCACATTCAGATTTTCCACGTGCCTCAGCATATTTTTGAGAAGTATCTGCTCTGAATTCTTACTGAATACAACCTCGGCCACCCAACACTATCGGGGAAATTCAGTTATGGAATACTGAAACTTGACTTTCACTTAGGTTTCTTATAATTAGACAAACAAAATTACAGCTTAAACACAACACATAGAAAGGAATGTGAACGTGGCAGTGTATTTACCACACAAAGTTAACATACTGCCCCAGCAGCAAAACCTTTCACAAAAAAACTTCAGTACTTCCAACCTTTATAATGGTACCTAGACAAACTCTGAAGGATATAATATAGCAACACCTTCTCCCATTTTCTTCTGGTGGAAAACATTTGCATTTCTAGCCCCTTTACATAACCTATTGGGCCATTGTGAAAAGGAAAAAAGTGCAGGGTGGTCTGGGATTTTTATCTTGTGTTGAAAGCTTGAAATACATTTTAAATAGCCTTAATATATTTTATTCCTAATTTGTTTTTCTTTTTTTTTTTTTTTTAGAGGATTTATCAGAGCATTGGGAAGTTGAGGTGAGGATTTTTTTTTTTTTCCAGGGAAGAAGAAAAGAATTTAGGACTCCACAAAAAGATCCTTGCTGCCAGCATGACTTTTTTCCAAGGAGTACACAGGGCTTTCAGTCAAGGAACAGTTTTGCTTAGCTGGACTTCCAGTGATGCAAGACAATAAAAAGACAAAACAAAACAATAGAAGAATTATGAAGAATACTTCAGCTTAATTTATTATTGTATTAATATGTACATTTTACATTAATATTTTTCATCTTATCTACATTTGAAGCCTTTTGAGAAAGAAATTGCCTTGGACTGCTGCAGGATAATTAAGTAAATAAGCATAACGCGGAGATGTTTCTATACCCTCTATATTTCTACCACTCATGTAAGTAGTATTCAAATCTATCACAGTGATAACATTATTCTAATCAGATCACATCTGTTATGAGAAGGAATAAACTGAAATACATTTGCAGCCTGCAAAGGGACATTTCTAGCTACTAGAGACATCCATCCAGTTCTCTTTTTATTTTTGTATGCAATTTTCTTGTCTAGAGTAGGCAAAAGATTCATTTCTCACACATGCTACTCAATTATTTATACTCAAAACAGCAGTAATCCTTGTCACTCTGGGCTGTTTACTGCTGTTTCTTTGTTATCAAAAATTCAGTGATAACTACTTTACTAACAAAAATCAAAACATTAAAACCTAGTTATAATAGATGAAGCAGTTATGGAGATAAACAAAACAACCAATTTAGATAAATTTAGTACCTGTTTCTTGTAAACAGTGAAACGGATACTACTAAGATTTAGTTTTGTTTTCCAGGGAAGATTGTCTTCATCTAAAACTTCAACACTTTATAAACTCTGTTGTTTTAAGATCTAAGTGAAACACAGCGGATGTTGAAGTAAAAAGCAATGTTCACATTGGATCGACTACAGGCTCTTAAAAGCAACACCAGTTTAGTTGGAATACATTTCAGCAATATTTAACAGACATATTACTTCTTCTTTATGTGTCATTTAATGCCAGAAGTTTTCCATGTGTGCATATTACAGCTAACAGACTTATAGAAAGCATTAACTCTTTTACAAAAAGAAGAGAGGTCAAGGCTCTGTGCTGTTGGCACTGCTGATGGTAGTATTTAGATTCAAAAATTGTTTTGAGTCAGACGGGACCTTAAAGATCATTGAGTTCCAACCCCCCTGACGTAGGCAAGGACACCTTCCACTAGACCAGGTTGCTCCAAGCCCCATCAAACCTGGTCTTGAGCACTTCCAGGGACGGGAAATTCCTTGTCCGTCCTGGACTGGGGAGCCCAGAACTGGACACAGCACTCCAGATGTTGCCTCACTGGGGCTCAGTAGAGGGGAAGGATGATCTCCCTCAACCTGTTGTCAGTGCTCTCTCTAAAGCACCCAGGTTACCATTGGCCTGCTGGCCCATGGACAACTTCTTGTCCTGTTAGCCAGAAGCTTTTGGGAGTTGGAGGCTTACAGACACAAACAGTCATTTGTGTCTGTCTGCATTGGCAAAGTTTACGACAGCAAATTTTTTCTAGGAACAGCAACAGCAAATGTCCCAGAAGTGCTGGACATAGGATTTGAGTATTCTCTAAAAAATTTTACTGACAATACCAAACTGGCAGGTGCTGTTAACTCTCTTGAAGGACAAGATGCCTTGTAGGATCTAGACGGATTGTAGCCTTGGAGCATCATTCATGGGATGAAATTAAACAAGTCTAAGTGCTGGATTCTGCACTTGGGATGGAGCAATTATGACACAAGCATAAACTGGGAGGGGAGTGGCTGTAGAGCAGCCCTGCCGATAGACATCTGGGGGTGCTGGGTGACAGCAGGCTCCATGTGAGTCAGCAGTGCCCTGGCAGCCAGGAGGGCAAAGCCCATCCTGGGATCACCAAACCCAGCATCGCCAGNTAGGATCTAGACGGATTGTAGCCTTGGAGCATCATTCATGGGATGAAATTAAACAAGTCTAAGTGCTGGATTCTGCACTTGGGATGGAGCAATTATGACACAAGCATAAACTGGGAGGGGAGTGGCTGTAGAGCAGCCCTGCCGATAGACATCTGGGGGTGCTGGGTGACAGCAGGCTCCATGTGAGTCAGCAGTGCCCTGGCAGCCAGGAGGGCAAAGCCCATCCTGGGATCACCAAACCCAGCATCGCCAGCCGGTCAAAAGAGGTGATTGTCCCACTGTGTTCAGAGTTGGTGCAGCCTCACCTTCAGCACTGGGTGGACTTCTGGGCCCCACCAGTTAAGAAGGATGTGAAGGAGCTTGAATGCATCCAGATGAGGACAACAAAGCTGGTGAAAGGACTGGAAGCTGTATCCTATGGAGAGGGGTTGAGGGCTTGTCCAGTTTGGAGAAAAGGAGACTGAGGGGCAACCTCATTGCTCTCTACAGCTTCCTGAGGAGGGTACGGGGAGAGAGAGGTGCTGATTGACACATGATTTACAGGAATCCATTCTACAGAAAAAACTGCTGCCCGGGGGAAAATATCTACCAATGAATTGGAATCAGATAGTATGCCAGATGCTTTTGTTTGAATTGCTAAGTACTGGATGAGTCCCATTACACATGATGTAATCTGTTGACATGCATATATAGAAATATAAATACCGGAACCATATTTACTGAATTTTATTCCTGCTGCACTTTCCCATCACACAAAGCATATATTTTCTGCTCACACTGGAAATTCTCATGGTTAGAGACCATGTTTTTAATCTATACTGCACCAAGGAAGCTTGTTAGTATTTAGACTCTTTGGGACTACAGTATATAAATGTTTTATGTACCACATGCTTGAGGATAAAATGATCTAGCCTTTCTTTTTTGTTAACCTCTCAACAATATAGCGTATCAGAGCATAAAGGCTGTTGTGCAGAGGCTGACCAGACTGGTACATAATGCTGCAGGCTACGTGCTCAGTAATACAGTTCATCCTGATAACGGCTTCCCACAAAATTTTAAATCAAATTCTAACCTGCTTTTTCTGTGGTACTCCAATATCATACAATATTGATATAATATTCTATGAGTTCTACCCACTGCCTTACTGAGCAGCCTCGTAAAATGCTCATGGTTTGTCCCTTGGTCTGTAACACACAGAGAAACTGAGAAAACTCATCCCTCTGTTGATTTACATAGAGTAATGTCGAACAAAGATTAGGATCAGTACCATATTTTAACTCACTTGTGGCTTTAATGTATTTTGCAGTCCGAAAAAAAATCTCTCAGTGGGAGTTCTAAAGACAGATAATTAAACTTAAACAAAGCCTAAACTAAAACAGTTTAGGGAGAGATACTAGAAGCATTATGAGACATTATCCAATGTGTTGCTTAAAATAACAGGAAAATGGACTAGACCCAGGCGGTCCTTTGCATTCTAGACTTTCTTGTACATTGCTGTTGTGAAATACAGTACACCTGTACATATTTTCTTTTCAAATTTCTTTTCCTACTGTACTTAAAAAGCAACACCTATATATCCTCCCAAAATCTTTTATATTTAAAATTCTCTACCACTCCACATCATAAGGAGACCTTGTAAAAATAAACATAAACTTTTCAGAACTCCAAACAGCCTTTTATTTGTTTTTTTGTTTGTATAACTGTGTAGATATTGTGGTCTCTGGCTCTCAGAATGAAACCAGTTATTTCTAGATGTTTGTTCACATAGTTGGGTATAGAAAGAGGAAATATGCAAGTACCAATAATAAAACAGATAATGAACAAGGAAAACTTCATTGATCTACTGACAGAGAAATAGAAATATTTTTGACAAATTAATAGAACTTCTTGTCTTGTTAAAACTGAATTGTGTCCCAGATATTAAGGAGTGCAAAAAGTCATGGGGAAATTCAGATGGGAGGGATTCTGCAGGTCATTTCAAGGCAAGATTGGCTTCAAAACTAGATCAGTTTGCCATGGGGCTCATGTAGTTCAGTTCTGGAAGCATCCAGGAATTGTTATCCCAAGAGTTGTGTTAGAAACCTGCTTCAGGACTTCACCATTCTCATGATGGAGAGCTGCATCCCTACGCCTGGCTGAAATTTTCCTTCCTGCAAGTTGTGACCTCTTGTTGCAATGTGTGAGCAGCATCTTACCACGTCCTCTCACCCTGCACCTCTGGGAAGAGTCTGGTTCTTGCTGCTGTATAATCTCCCTTCATACAGTGGAAAATGGTAGAGAGGGATTTGTTTGCAGCAGGAGGTGCTGGTCTCTGACCAACCCAGTCAGAAAGGCACTCAGACTCTGTGAAGTATCATTTAAACTATTATTTTGAAGTTAAAGAGAGAATAGTATAGATAATCTGACATTCCTTTAGATACTGGATGTCTAAAGGATACCCTGAATTTGTTCTATAACTGCTCAGTGTGCCAACCCATCAGCAAGATAAGGTTTGGGTCTTTCAGAAATGTTGTGCATGAAAAAAAAGACTAACTTTAGGGGTTTCACACTTATTTTCTCATTCTGAGGGTTTGAGTCTCATTTTCTAAATTCAATGAGTCAGTATTTTTTATAAACAAAAAATCTTTTTATTTTTTTCAGATGAGAAAGCTTTATAGTCTGGAGGGAGTAAAGGTAAACTGACATGTTTTTATATTTATCATAGTATTAATATTAGAAAATGTCCAATAATTTTGTCATTAAAGCTCTACTAAGAAAGAAATATAAACTATTGTGGGGACTTCTTTTTTTTTGTCATCAGGTATGCCTACTATTTACTCTCTTTATCTTACATGGATGTAGAACATTAAATGTTGTTAAACAAGTGAAACTCCACCTTGGCTTCAGTTAGGTTTTTGAGACCTTCTCAATACTTAGGATTTCACAGGGAATTTTTGGAAGCTTAAGTTCATTCATTTTGTGTCTGTTGATTTTTCTTCTTTTTTTACCATTCAATATTAATGTAAATCAGTTACCCACAGAAGATTTGTGACCCTTTGGGATTTAAGGTGCTTGACAATCCATAAACTCTACCCCAGAATTACTTCAGTGAAATCTTTTTCATGAAAGGTGGATATTGTATAAAATCAAACTAGGAGTGAAAGTCTTCTCTTGCCTTACTTTCCAGTACAGTTTGTTGTAAGATTAGCTCTTCTACAGCCAATAACTGAATACCTCCACTCCTCAGTTTTCACAAATACATTATGATTTAAATTATTTACCATTCATCTTTCAGCTGTCCTGGGTGTGTCCCCTCCCACCTCTTTGTGCAGCCCCAAACTGTTCACTGCTGGGGTGGGGTGGGGAGCAGAAAAGTCCTTGATGCCATATAAGCACTGTTCAGCAGTAACTAAAGCATCCCTGTGTTGTTAGCACTATTTTCAGAACAAATCCAAAACGCAGCCCCATACCAACATACAAGAAAATTAACTCTATCCCAGCCAAAACCCGCGCATTATATCATTGAGAATCTGGCCACCAGAGAAAAAGATATGAGAGTGCAGCCAGAAAGCCTATGAGGTTCATCTTGGCTCTACATTTCCTTAACTTTTTGTCAATTCACTTTGTAGGAACATATTTTGCAAGGGTTTTTAAAGATTACAGAGAGGAACACAATGGGATTTAAATGTACCTAGACACCTAAATCCAATTAACCTTTATTTCAAGTGCCTTTATGTTTTCCTGAAAATTCTAACCCAAGAAAATTCTCCAACTAGAAATAATACATCAACACATGCAAACTTTGACAGAGAAAAATAAAATTAAAGGAGAAAACTTCTTTTTATCACACAAAATATAATGGCTTAAAGTTTACAGTTTTGGTTTTACTTTTTCTATAGAAAAATATCTGTTAGTTTTGCGTCTACTGCTGTCCCTGCCTTTTTATTCTTCTATGCTGCAGTTATTATCAATCATCCAGAATCTTCACTCATGTTGAAATACTTACATAGCCTTTACATATTGAATATATGAACCTAAATCCCTATTTCTTTTCTGATATGATCTTCCTATTGCTGTGAATCACAGAGCAGCCACCCATGACATCAGTCTGCAACCTAGCACTGCAAATCTGTACAAACAGTATTTCTACTAGCATGACTCCTTCCTGGGCTTCAAAAAAAAAAAAAAAAAGAAAAGAAAAAAGGTCAGGAAACTAAAATTAGGTTTGACTTGACTTTTTAGCCATCACCAGGCAGAACAGTCCCAGCTCTCTCATCTTCGCTCGTAGGAGGAATGCTCTATTCCTTCATTCATCCTCATGGGCCTTCACTGGGCTCTCTCCAGAATGTCCCTGTCTCTCTCTTGTACTGAGGAGCACAGAACTGGAAACAGAACTGCAGGTGTGTCCTCACCAGTGCTGAAGAGAGGGGAAAGGTCACCTCCCTTGACCTGCTGGTAACACTGCTCCCAACGCTGTCCAGTTTGCTCTTGGCCTACTTTGTCACCAGTGAGCATCCCCGGGTCACGTTCAAACTGGTGTTTACCAGGAGCCCAGGGCCTGCTTTGCCAAGCTGCTTTCCAGCCAGTCAGCCCCCTTCACGTGCTCATGCTTGGGGTCATTCGTCCCTAAAGAGCAGAACCTCTCAAGCTTGGAAAGCAAGTTTGCACTGATCCATTTCAAATCTTGACACTCCCTGCTCATTTTGAAATTCATCATGTACTGGGTGATAGATTTGATCAAGATACTGAAACCAATCAACTGTTTGTACTGGTAAGCCTCATGCATGTGCCAGGATAGATAAAAGAATTTTTACATATCCTTTGGTTTCATAGAATCATTGAATATCAGGTTGGAAGAGATCTCTAATATCATCTGATCCAACCCTTCTTGGCAAAAGCACAGTCTAGCTGTCCAGCTGAATCAGAAAATTTACCAACTCTAGGGAATCCACCACTTCCCTGGGGAGATTATTCCATGTCTGATTGTTCCTGTGGAAACTTTTTCACCTCCTGTGTCCAATCAGAAGCTCCCTGGAAGTAACCTGTACCGATTGCTCCTTATCTTTTCCACATGACTTTGTAAAAAGGGAGCTTCCATCTTCTTCATAACCATCTTTTAGATACCTTTAAATACTGGAACACAGTGATAGACATCCTCTAAGCCTTCTTTTCTCAAGGCTGAACGAACACAGTTCTCTCAGCCTTTCCTCAAATGTCAAGCTTGCCAGTCTTTTTATCCTCTCTATGTCCATTTTCTGGACCCTCTCCAGCCTGTCTACATCTGTTTTGTGGTGGGAATGTAGCTGAAATAATGAATCAGAATAAAACTCAGTAGACCTGTGGATATTACTAAAAGGAACAGAACTAGTCTACCAATTTCTCCCCTTATACAGTCAGAGCAGCTCTAATGCCACCTGATACACTCAAACTAATCACAAGTGGACACAGAAATCTGGTATAAACTGCACTAACGTATGTATGAGTGTCTATGTGCACACACTCAAAGTAGCGTGTACTCTCTTCCTTGCTGTGCCTAAAACAGTTATAGATGGTGACGCTAAAGTGAGTCTGTTTGAATTAATTCTGTTTACCAAAAGATTCAGAGTTCCAAAGAACTTATACAAGCATTGTATGCATCCATTTTTTATCATTTTACAAGTGTTTACCATCTGCACATCAGTAGCAATTTTTATATTAGCTTCTTTGTCACTAATAACAATATTGGACAGAATCGAGACTAAAGCAGTCCTCTTAGAAATCTCCATTTTGAGACTGATGTAATTGTACCATTTGCAGTAATATTGGAAATCATGTAATCTATTCTTAAATACAGCATATAGTGCCAATTCTTTATCATAATGCCATGTTTTACTAAGCCAGTGTTTTTCAAATGTCTGACTATTTTCATTACTTTTTTCAGAAAAACTAATAATTGCCAACCACATAGACAGATTTGTCAAGGTTTATTTCCCATACAATCTCTTCCATCCTTTAGTTATTTATTAATTTCCTGTTCTGTCTACAGCTGATACTACACCATGAATCTTTTCATCCTCTTTTGCTGAGTATTGACAGTAGTTCAGTACAGTACCAATCTCTTCATGTCTCTGGAGCTGAAAGTTGGTATCAGCAGAAAGGAAATAATCTAAGTCAATTCTTTTACTATACAAAAAATGTTTATCTGCTTCTGCTTACAAATTGCCTCCCACGTACTTCTGTGGCATTCATGTGGTGGCTTCTGCATGGTTCTGTTTCTGTAAAGTAATGTAGGATATGAATGAGATGCTTCTGCCTGCAGTATTTCTATTGTCCCAAGCTGATGAAGTGATGATAACAGTATCAACTTTCAAATGCTAAGATAAGGTTATACAGTCAGAATCAAAGCCATGTGATATACCTCTGCAATAGTATTCTGCTGCAGTCTGTGGAACAAATATGGAAATCAGTAATTTGATATTGTTCTGAGCTCCTAATATTTCAGACATCTTATACAGAAGGGCTGATTTTTGCAGTAGACTACAGATATTCACAGGAATTCATTCTGTAGAGTTAGAAGTTTCCTACAGGATTGTTGGTATTATGAAGTATTCAACATAATGGATAATTTACGGAGCAGGTGAATTTAACCTTTATGAGGAGGTGGCTTTTTTGACCTCTTTCTTCATAGTCTCTCAGCTAATGAAGGGAAGTTCTGCTGTGTCTGGTAACCTTATGAGGAAGTTCAGTGGCTGGAGATCCATGCCCTTTTATTCAATTCAGTCTCTCTCAAATACAAAGATGCTGCACATAACACGTGGGATTTTTTGTCCTTTTGTGCTGACATTATGCAGCTCCACAATCTTTCTGCATCTTCATTCTTTTAACTGAAGAATGACCTAGCGCCACCTGAGAAAAGATAGTTAAGTAGCAATGTATTAATATATTATAATTCTAAATAAAGGTAAACAATAAGTAAAAAAAAATTATAGGAAATGTACGCAGATGGCTTTATATAATTCATAAACCCAACTCAAATTTTTCACACTTTGCTACAGAAAAAAATCATGTCTCTCTCACAGCAGTAAGAATTGATAGGAAATTTTAGTATTTCAGCAATTAAAAGTCACATTTTCATTTATAGAAAAACAATTTTATGTTGGTCAAAGCATATTTGGTTTTAGTCTGTGTCTTTCAATATCATTAGATAAGAATTTGAGAATCAGATTTTGTTTTATTCATTATCTTTATTTGATTTTTTTTGCTATGATAAGAGATATCTAATGTCAGTGCTTTCTATGTGCACAGCATTATTTATGGATATCTTCTTAATGTTCCTTATTAATTCTGTGTTAGTGATTGACTTGATCACACTTTTTTCAGTGTAGATCATGAAATTAGTTTAATAACAAAAAATAGTCTTCGAGACACTGGACATGAATGGCTGGGAAGAGTACATAAATGAAGAATTTGTAATATAATTTAATTTAGAGAGACACTAAAAATTGCTTGTATTCTAATCAGTCCTTCAAAGAAAATGGGGCTTGTTACCTCACTGATGTTCTGTGAAGATTCCCAGAGCTTCAGCTTTAAAGAAACACTTTGTAAGGGTCATGTTAATTGCAGGAGCAATTTTGGTGATATCAGCAGTGCCTGCCATCAGGCACAACTGATCGTGTCTCAGGGTGCACCTGATCCTTCCCTGATCACCATAATACAGACAGGAGACAGTGACACCAGCATAATGTTTCTGAGTTTGGCATAGCTTTGGTCTCCTTTGGTCTGAGCTAAGTCTCAACATCTCCTTGAAGGAAATGAACAGAGCCTTAACATTTTGCAGGCATATGACAAGGGGATTGGCAGCATCAGGCAGTATTGGGAGAGGTAGGTTGCATCTCACACCTTTCTTGTTCCTCTGATTTTTGGCATGGGTGGACTATTGCAAATGACTATTTGCTGACTAAGTACTGAAACAACAAACCTGCTGAAAAATAAACTTATTAAAATATAGTTTTGTATTATGTAATGAAATCTAATAGTACTGGTCATTCTCCTCACTGTTAAATTACTCTTCATTTCTTAGGTAATACAACTGAAAAAATGACCCATTTCAGCTGAAGTAGAGCTCTGTAACTTTGTTGGTGCACTGGTTTTGAAATTTAAGTTGCAGGACGCACTATTGATGACAGCTGACAGTAGTTTTACTTTGGTTTCAGCACAGATGCTCCTCATTTATATAGCTGAATGGGAAATCAGAATTAGGCCCTCAGGAGTATTTCTTCATTGAACAACTTCCTTCTTGTAAAACCTGCAAAGTTGCCCATCAGACAGGGTGGGGGAAAGTCATGTGAAGACACAGTCTGGTATGAAAAACTATCTGAAAAATAATCAAAATGCATGTATTTTTATATGTGGAAAATAGATATATTTATAAGTGTCTTCAATATACTTTGGGAGAACATACCATTTCTCTGCTGGAGTGAGAAGGATGGGGTCAAAGTAAAGTAGCCTTGAAATTCAGCCGGTGCTGCAATCACTAAACTTTGGTTACATGAGGCTTCTTATCTCCATTTCAGTTACAGACTGACAAAAAGGAGGAAAGAAACAGCTAGCAGATACAGACTGTTAGCTGTAAAACTGGAAATCTAGATTCAAGAATTCTTATTTAAAAGTTTTTCACTTTTCTCTGGCTTGTCAGGAGTAAAAAATAGTGATGAAGGCTAAAAAAATCAATTCATTTGTATACTGCTCAAGGAAGTGTGACAAGGTAGACAGACATGTACCTGTTAGATACCTATTATGTGACTGGTAATACCTATGGCGTAAAAGCGGTATTCCTGCTGCTACCTTGATTTTTGTTTTTTATCCCAGCATCACCCTTCACAAATAAAACCTTTTATTTTCCTAAAACCCCCCCATGTTAAGTGCTTAAATGATAGTTACATAGTCAGTGGCACACATTTTCTGTTTGATGCTATGAAAACATCACACGTGTCCCAGATGCTGTAGCTGGACATCTCTCTTCCTCATTCCTCATAATGTAACTCACATGAGGAAGACACCACTGGCACTACATTTGCATTATGTTCTCCTAGAATTTACTGATCTTGTAGTTCTATTGTACCCCAAAGTGTTTTGCTTGATTATTCTGGGGATGATGTGTCATTCCACTCTCAGGCACAGAGAGACTATGATTTCCAGAAGCAGTAACAGTACCATAGCAAAATTTTCAGACAAAATTTTAGTTTTCCTCTGAACTTTGACTACTGCCTTTGTTATTTTCTCTTTTCTGTTTTTCTCTTCTAGTATTTCAACCTCCTTAGCCAAAAGTTGACTCTCTCTCAGTCCAAACTTAATCAAGGCTGATTAAAGCTTCTGATCTCACTTAAGCTCTGTGTGCCTCTGTCCCCTTTCCCTATCCTTGGTGTACCCTATCCTGCATGGAGACCGCACTGCCACTGAGAGAAGTGCAGAAGCTGCTGTGTCCTTGCCTCTTGCCCTGCAGCTGGTAACATCCCCCACGTGTCTCTCCTGTGCTACCACTTGGAAGTGTTGCTTTTCACCTTGGCACTCTTTGCCTTCAACGAGCTTCATCCTCTCCTGTATGTCACTGTACCTTGCCAGAAACTTCTTTCTCTCCTGCTTTTACAGCTGTCTTCCATCCAGCTTCCTGGCTTATGGCACGCCATCACAAACATTTTATGCTCTCCCTTGAGGCTTGCATTGATGTTGCCCCTGCTTACATCTCTCATTCTCTATGCACATGCTCTGTGCTCTGATTGCTATCATCTCAGTGCAACTTTCATCACTTTTTGTTTATTTCTACCACAGATGTCTCATACACTTGGTGACGTACTTGAATGATTCCTCTTTTCCAGCCTGGACAAATAGTCTCTCCAGGGGTGCTCACCAGGCTGCCTCCTGTCTAATTGCATTTCCCCCGGTTCTTTAGTCTCACAGCCCATTTGACTCTGCTTTCTTGCTCCTTTGAACCATCTAACAACACTGAAAACTAAAACCCTCTTGCTGGGATTCTTTTTTACAGAGAACATACCCGCCATATGCATGCTATTATATACAAAAAGTAACAAATAAAAGCAAATCTAGTGTTTCAGCATAACGAGAGACTGAATGAAAATGGTACACTTCCCTCTGTGTGTACGTAATTTGAGGGATAATGGGTCCTAATTAGGATAACTAAAAAGATTCTTAATATTGTTCAAAATACTGTGTGATATCCTCAGAGTTTAGAGGAGACTTAAGTGTTTATTTTCATTTTTCATACCTAACCTATAATCTTTAAAGTCGTTATGGAAAAATACCAGCAAATGGGATTTGCTTTTACTTTATCCAGAATCTTTGTGAGTGTTGGGACACTTGAAGAGGAAGACTGTGCATGCACCAAAGGAAGAGTGACAATGTGTGTGAAGAGATTTCTGGTAAAGTCTGAATCTATTCATCGTGATACTGGAGTCTGTTTTTCCTAGAAAATTAAAATGGGAATTTATTAAGAGGATTATATAAAATGGCAGTATTTTTAAAAATTTCTGATATAAATGGGGTGGATGATTATGAGAGACAACAAAGATACGTGACAACATCAAAGACCTTGGGAAATTATTGCAGTGGAGTTGAAAGATTCATCAGGCAAAAGCACTATATATTTATTAATTCTATTATTAAAATATTGTGTCATAATCTCTTATTATGTCATTCTGTGATTGTTACAAGCTCCTTTGTTTAATAAACTGAGAATGTCTTTATCAAAATCAAATTCAATGTAAGTATTTCAATCTTCAAAAATAACAAGGCAAAATAAGATTTTATCAAGCAGCAATAGGGATAATCAATGTCACTTTTCTTCTATTAATCTGCTGACAGACTTTCCTAAACTATTATATTAAAAGTGGATCTTGATATATTTCATTCTTTATATCTAAACAATACAACTAAATTTAATTAATACACTAAGAGAAAGTTTACAGTACATTAGCAAAGCGTACGGATCTAAACCAGCAAATGGACTAGATAATTGAAGAGAAATCCATATTTACATGACAAATTCTTTCTAAATTAATGTTATCTTCTACATGAACTGCATCATGAATTAGGAAAGTAAAAGTTTCGGTTAATGACTGCAAAGTGAATTAAATATGGAATGTTATTTTTCTTCAAGTTCTGAATACTGTTTCATTTAACTATGTCTGTACTACTAAATTATACATAGCCAGGGAATTTTACTTCTGGAATTTCTGCATCTTACCTGACAAATTTTTTAATGGTGCCTAGCATAGTCTAGCCCAGAGAATGGTATCAGAGGCTGAACAATGATGTGGGGACATCAGAAATGCCCTGGTGGCTCAGAATGATTCATGTCACATAATATGCTGTTTAAAAAATGTGAAAATGAGATGGAACAAGCAGGCAAACCTGAATTATGTTTTTAGATAATTTGTTTTATAATTTCTCTAGCATCCACAATCTTTATATTAGAAGTATTGGAAGGTTTATATTTCTGTCTGTTTAGGGACCTATCAGTCATTAAATTTCTGATATTTTTTTAATCTGTAGGTACCATCTACCTTCACAACCTCCTGTGCCAATGAATTGTGGAAATTCAATGTGCAGAGAGCGAAACAGTACCTTTTAAACCTCATTTAAACTAGTATGCTCCCAACTTTGATGAGTGCTCTCTAGTTGTATAATTTAAGGGTTGTGATCTAGTTATATATGCATACTCACTCTTCAGGATTTTTTAAATCCCAACTGCAAGCTCTTCAGAATTCTCTGATTTCTCTTCATAAGACAGTAATTCCTTCCATCTTCTATTTTAGCGGCCCTTTCATGTTCCTTTCCTTATGTCTTTGTATGTCCTTACCAATCAACAGTTGGGACTTGGTCACCTTAATCTGAAGGATAAGAGGATTTAACAGGCTATTTCAATCAGGAATGGTCTTGAGACAAAAAATGGATTCCACATATTGTAAAAGAAAAAAAATATAACACTGAGCACATGGGCCAGGAGGCAGCCACAGCACATAGTGACAGATCTCCCAGTCTTGCTGGGAGTGAGACTGAAGGGCTAGCTGGAGAAAGTACAACCTTGACCTGGTCATCAGCTCTTGGAGATCACAGTCTGAAAGACATCACTTTCACTATGTCACAAGTACAAAATATTTTCAAAACCTCAGAGCACCAGCAGCATAGACAGAACAGACATTCGAGCAAGAGCCAAAACATGAGGGGAAAGGATTTTGACCACCCATAGAAAATCATTCCCATAGAGACCTCAGATTGAGTGATTTCCACAGTCTTTGCAAATAAGATGGGAAACTGATTCCAGAAATGGTGCTCCTGTGTAGCAGTGCGAAATTCCTAAAATCCATCTCCCAGTTACGGCAAGTTCCCACAGCCCCCTGCAGCCGTATTGGTTTGTGCATTCCTGTCCTAGTTTTATGTATGAGCCTATGTTTATGTATTTTCCCTATTCCATATGCATTGTGTTCTGGAATGTTCTCCTTTCCTCAGTGTCCCATTGGTTGTCTGTATTAATCCCTCCTCTGTTCTATCCCCATTGGCTGTTCCCCTGTCAACCCCTCCCATGTTCCCTTTCCCTGTTGGGTTATACCCTTCACCCCGCCTCCCTTTGTCCCAGTATAAAAATGCTTGTTCTTCCCTGGTTTCTCATCTTTCCTGCCTCTGACCTTCTGGAGGAATAAACCTCTGGAACCCAAGCAGCAGACCCTTCTCTCATCCTTTGCCTCTGCTGGCACGCCTTTATCACCGGCCTGGGGGAAGCTCCCTCGGGTGAGGAAGCTGCGTCCTCGACCGCTTTTGTGTGTGTTCCTGCTGTGGTGAGGGCGCAGCAGGCCGACTTCCAGGCTTCCTTCATCCGGGCTCGTGCCCCCCCCAGGCAGCCGACCTGGCAAGCTGCTGAGGGCATTCCAGTGGCTGGCCGAGCAGCCACACTCCTGTGAGCATTTTTTTCTGGAAATAGTTCCCTCTTTGACTGAATTCCACTCAGCATGCATGCACGGGGGATTTCCTGGGGGCTGTTTCCAAATGAAGAGCTAGAATTGCCTTCTGTTGTTTTGTCCTAAAACATTTTCTTTTTTTTTTCTAACCAGATAATATTATTTATTGTGGATTAATAAACAATGTCTGATTTATCACTGGAGAGTCCTTCATAGGACATCTAATTGAATTCCACTTCTTTTTCTCACTGGTGTTGTAACAGGATATGCTGTGGTTTTCAGTTTCATGAGATTACACTTTTCAGCACTTTACTGGTGTGTAATATAGCTTAAAAGAATCATTTGTGTTTAAAAC
Source organism: Edolisoma coerulescens (assembly GCA_013397115.1). NCBI lineage: Eukaryota > Metazoa > Chordata > Aves > Passeriformes > Campephagidae > Edolisoma > Edolisoma coerulescens. The sequence continues at coordinate 265,833 of VWZW01002386.1, forward strand.
ATTGTCTGCTATTAATAATAAGCTAATATTTATGTTGCTGCTTAAATACAGTCCTCTTCACACAGTTGAAAAAAGGTATCAATGATAGTATAGTTTTCCAAACCATTTATTGTTTTGGCATTATGCTGTATTAAATTTCTTCCAGAAAATTGCATAATTGCTGAGATACGATCTTCCTAATTTATAAGAAATATATTGCTGCAAAATATATGATATACACTGTGAATTAGCTTACCTGCTATTGCCTCCCTGTATAGATTTTCTCCTTGCTGTGATTTCACCTCTCTCTTCCCAATTTTTTTTTTTCAACATAAGACTTTGACTGATGCAATTCAAGTGTGCAGCAGAAAAGGGGGTTTTTGAGGGCAATGAGATGTGATTAAAATGCCTTTGCGGAGTTTAGAGGGTAGAAAACCGAATTCAAGATAGAACAGCTTTTATTATTACTACTATTATTACTACTATGAATACTATGCCTACTACTACTGCTACTACTACTACTTGATTATGCTGAGAGCCACCCAGTACTTGACTGGCATAAAGAGCAGGTCATCTGTTAATTTCATTTAAAGTTAGGTTTTTCTGCTGGCTTTCGGTCTGTTGGCCAATTTGTCCTGTTTTGTCATTGTTCTGTTCATTGAAGGGGTGTATGGTGTGTGTTTCTTGCCATAAAACCAGCAATGTATTTTCATTTTCAAGTAAAATCAGAGATAAATTGTTATAAGTCTTATACTTAAATTAATACATATATTCCTCAGCAAGAATTTAGAAATTGTTAATAATCTGAGCCTCTGAAGGGAAAATTCAGAAACTAATGTTTTTTATGATCAGATCCGAAATTTAATAAAAGAATGTGTCATATTAAATGTCATGCTGAGTATATTTCAAAACTATGATTTTCTTGAAAAAGTAAGTATTTTTAAATCAAATGCCAAAGTCTGTTTAATTCCTGTGATGCCTTGAGGTGGCCACCGAAAACACAGAGACAAGACAAAATAAGAGAATATAAGAACCTAAGGCATCACCTGTCCACTCATTAAAAAACTTTTTTGTTGTAATTTTTTTCCAAATTATAAATACTGTTTATTTAGGAAATCTGCAGGCTATATGTGCAAGTTTATACGCGATATAGCTACATATGAAAAATATAGATATGAGTATTTATAGATTTCTAGTATTCTCTTCAGAAATAATTTTACTGAGACCAACTTGAGCTTATTGTGTTTGGCAAAAGCTGTTCTCATTTGAATATACATTCTGTTCTAAGTATCACTCTGAAAAAGAGAACATTAACAGACTGCGTTGTAAATTAATGCATTACATTTTCAAAGTTATAATTGCATGGGTTTGAAACAGACTTCAGAGAACCATATTTTCATGTCACAAAATATAGTGATTAATGGAAACATCTGAATGACGGACAATGGGTTCCTTTTTTCCTGTTATGTAGATCAAAGGGCAATGGGATTATTTTTATAAATTTGTTTCATCTGCTTCCATGCTGAGGCAATGAGTGGGGTCCAGAGCTGCAATTCACTGGCCCAGGGATGTGGCTAAAGCAAGAATAATGTCTCTGCAGTGTTTGTGTAGGATGGACTGCTCTTCCTCCTGCTCACTGCTTGCTGCATGACCACTGCAGCAATATCCAGTAGCTTCTAGGAAGGCATTCTTTTTTTTTTTTTTTTNGTTTGGAAAAGCTTTGCAAGAAATGGTGCTGAAGACAGCTGGAGCTCTTAAGGTTTCTGGGTCTCCAGACACTGAAGGCTTTGTAGAAATAATAGTGAATTTTTGTGCCTACATAGTGCTTTATTAACACTCATTTTTTTAATTGTCAGAAACGTTCTCTGTGTGCTATTGTTACAGGATGGGTAAACAGAATGAAACACATACATTAAGCCAATATTTCTGGGACCTACTCTTGCGAGTAATGACCAGAGCTGCTTAGCTTGTGCAGCCCTCCCAGCCTCTGGAGTTTGATACCCACATCAGGTGTTCAGGTTTCCCACTGTGACCTGTCAGTCCTGACAAATGAAACCTGTGTCAGGGCTGGGATCAGTTTCTTGCTCTTGGTTCTTAGTTTATTGTGCTGGAACCACTGCCTCGTACACAGTGAAGCTTCGTCTCCTGGTGTCTGGAGGACCCCTTTGCCAGGAGAAGGGGCTGAGCCCACATCAGGAGCCTGGCGGCTCATACCCAGCCAGGGCACCTCTCAGGGAAGAGGGACCACTACCCTCTGCAGCTCCAGAGCTCCAGCTCCCTGGTGCCTTCTTAAAGTATCAAAGGAGTCATGGGTAAGATGTTTCCCCTACTTCAGAAGTTCACGCTTCTGAATAAATTCTAGGCTTAAAGCTTTGATATTTTTTTTTCCCTTTTTTAACACAGTGGCTAAAATGGCAAATTTGGTATGCATTAATTTATATTTTATAAGAATTATTCATGTGAGCAAAAGATGTATTAGTCTACTTTTGTTTCATATTTTGGTTTTAAGGGTGCATTGACCCACAGAAATTTGAAGTTTTTCATTAAAAAGCTGATGTTAAAATAGTAATTTCAAAATTTCTGATATTTAGAATTTAAAGCAGGGGGAGCAGTTATCAAGCAAAATTCTGAAGGACATTAGGGCATAGAACATACAAGAGAAGGACCACTTGTAAAGTAACCTTAATTCAGGCAAACTATGCTAAACTCTGAAAATGGTCCTAAGAGATTAGACTAGTACTCCTGAGACTACTGTATTGATCTGTAAGAAGTTAGCTCATATGGACATGAAGAGATTGACATTGTTGAGGCTGTCCTTGCTCATGAAAAAAGTATTCTAACCCTACTTTGTTATGGATCACAGAAACCTAAAGATCAAAGTATAGCTCAGATCTAAAACTGCACACACTTACTCTAAGATTGTTACCACTCCCAAAAGAGTTTTTTCACTGCTGTGTTTATTCTCAAAGAGGATCTGATGAGCTGCACACATCATTTCCTTACGTGTGACTTTACAAAGCATGGTTGTCAAGGTATTGTTATATGAATGTTGTGTTTGCATGAACTTCTAAGTAGTTAGCTCAGAAGCTAACTAACAAGTAGCTTCCTAAAACATAGGTATTGGTAGTGATGTTAGCACTTCCTGTTTTTTGTCTAGACAGAGACATTAGTACTTCTCAGCTTGGAGAGGGGAAGTCAACAGTCCTACAGGCACAATGTTACAAACTGGCGTTCTGAAAAAGTGATGAAGCACCAGAGAGCTGTGGAGCAGCAAGGATAAATGTCTGAGCGTTAATGCAGCCTGCACAAAGAAGATGGGCATACAAAGACTGATGCACCCCACCATCCAGATTTCCCTCAAGAAAAGCAATATCCAGCCTGTGGATCTTGCCCTACAAATCAATTTCAGCAAGTAAATCATATCAGCATGATTACAGTTTGTTATCTAAGTGAAACACATAGACAACCTAAAGTGTACTTACTGCCTTATATGTATCTGCCTCTAAACACTGCAGTGCTTTATCTTGGTTGATTCTAGAGTTTCTAAAGATTAATTATCTACTTCTACTTTAATGCTGTCTGATGCAGAAGTGATTTTTAAAGAACCAGAAATCAATGCCTGAGGTTGAACACACTTTCACAGTGCTAAATGTTCTATCGAAAGTTACACAAGGTACCAAATGACTTGGGAATATCCTCCTTTTCTTTTTATGGCATAGTAAGTTTGCTATTGGCATGGCAAAAAGCTTCTTCTTCCAATGGGAAATTCTACCCAACATATATCAGGAATGGTACAAGACTGAAAATGAGCCTAAATTTCAAGGATCAGTGCTGGTCAGCTCTTATGTTTGTCGCTCATGAATCACAGCAGGACCTTGCTGCAGTTAAGGGTAAAGTGGATTTCTCTCACAAGGTTTCATCCCCATCTGGAGGCTTATGCACTCATCTAAAATGATCTACTGGACTTAAGCCTCCCTAATCCTGAGCTGTCTTCATGGATGGGATACCTGCTTGGTTAATAGCATTGTCCCTCTACCTGGTTTTTTTAGCACTAATTCTAAGGAAAAAAATATTTTGTTTGTTTGTTTGTTTTCATCCCTGGCATTAACAACTGTAAAAAATAGCGATTATTTATAAAAGTGTACATTTATTCTGTCTGTTGCTTTTAGCAAAGAATTTAATGGTAAAAGAGTTAGAGTAGTTTTAACTAAATGCTTCTGTAATTCAAGTTGTGTAGTTAGTAAGGGCATTTGTTAGTGAGTGTCCCTGATGACTTTTCTACTTTTAAAAAGCTAAAAGGTTATTTTGGTATTTGGTAGTTCTATTATATCTTGCACTGTACTTGTTTGCAGACAAAAAGCAATCCCTCACATGGAAAAGCTTCACATCTGTGTATTAGTCCTTTCCATACTGAACACTATGTGCAAGATGTGGAACATGGAGTTGTTCAAAACATTTCTTTCAAATTAACTATGTAAAAAATCTAAGTTGAACGAAACATGTTTATTCTGAAACACCATCAGTTCCAAAAACTTACCAAAATAAGAACAGGTTTGGAGGAAACCCTTTGATTGAATCCCAGGAAGGCTGTCTGGGATGAAATGAGTTGGAAGCTGTAGATCCCCGAACTGCTTCCTTGTGGACCTTTTTTAGCAAGGATGAGGGATTCCTCTACAGTTATGTGCTTAATGGAAGGACATAATTCAGTTTCTTTCTCAGTACTTCCATTTTTCAAAACACTGCCAGCAACAAACCTGAGAGGTCATCAGTTAATCAAAGCAATTGACTGGATTCCAGTTCGGGAAAGTTAGAAAGATGTGGCTTCAGTTTAACCATCCCTTAGCCTTCCGACTTGTGAAGTGCAAATTCTTTGGTGCTGATCTGAACATGCCTCTGAACTGATAGTGTTTCCCATCTTTCTGTGTACAAATTTTCCTTTTATTTCATTTTATAAACATTTTGAATGTGTTGATGTATTAACCCACTAGTCAAATATAATCCCTAATTTCTCCATAGTAATTACAGAGACTGTTCTTGCTGTTAAAAATGTTGTGTTTTATAAATATGTCTGTGATCCAGCTAATTATGGGTCAAATCCTTCTGTAACTCTTGGGCAAGAGCTGCAAAGAGAACTCAGTTTCATGATGCTAAAATGACCTGGATTTTCCTAGAGGAACAATCACCCCAGTATTTTCTGGAGAAATGCATAAATTGGTCTTGACAAAATCAGAGCACCTCTTGGGGTACAAATTCGATTCAGGGTGATCTAGGAAACACCATAGACGATGGTTAGCATACATGACAAATGTGGTCAGAACAGGTTGTGTTGTGCAAAACGCAGCATCAATTTTCTGCATCTCTAGTAATAAAAGCATATAGGACGTGCCTTCAAGTCTTTCTGAGTCCTCACAGATTTTTTTTTTTCCACTTTATCTTGTCAATACCTCTTGAAAATATTTTATTTTCTTATTGTCTCATGTTGGGAATTTCTAAAGTATAAATGCAATGCCTGTGCCTAAAATGGGGCCATTAAACAGCTCCTGAATGAGAGACATATCCTGGTGTGGCAGATTAGCCTTGCCTGGCAATGAGATCCCCACCCAGCCACTCCCCCTCCTCAACACAATAATGAGAGAAAGTAAGATGAAAAAGTTCCTGTGTCAGGATGAGGATGTGTGAGCACTTACCAGTTACCATCACAGGCAAAACAAACTCAGCTGGGCAATGATTTATTTATTTATTGCTTTGTTTTTTGGGGTTTTTTTGGGGTTTTTTTTGTGTTTTTTTTAATAGAGTGGAACAGTGAGAAACAAATGCAAAACTAAGAACACCACCTCACAATTTCTCATTTCCTCCTTGGCTCAACTTCACTCTCAAATCTTCTACCGAGTTCCCTCCCCAAGCACCACAAGAGGGATGGGGAAGAGGGGCTGTTGCCAGTCCTAAGCACTTCATTTCTACCACTGCTTCCTCCTCACACTGTTCCCCTGCTCCAGTGTGGGGTCCTTCCCACAGGAAAGTCCTACAAGAACTGCTCCAGCATGGGTTCTTCTCACTAGGCTGCAGTTCTTCCAGAACTGCTCTGGTGCGCGTCCCTTCCATGGGTACAGGTCCCTCGGGAATAGATTGCCTCGGGTGGGTTCACCATGGGCTAAAGTTTCGTTCAGGGCACATCCACCTGCTCAGATATGGGATCCTCCATGGGCTGCAGGGGCACAGCTGCCTCATCTGGTCTGTACCATGGGCTGCAGGGGAATCTCTGCTCCTGCACTTTCTTCCCCTCCTTCTGCACTGACCTTAGTGTCTGCAGAGCTGTTTCTCGCACATTTTCTTAAAACCTTTAGAATTCAGTTTACATCCCTGCCCATTCCTGTTTGATTCTTATGTCATTCAGCATTTTTTTATCTATTGATACATGCTAGTGCAGCAGCTGTTGGAGTGTGGTTGTGTAAGTTGCTGCTTTCATCTGGGAAGGCTCACATAAAAATAATTTTAGTTATAAAGATGGTATGGAAAATATTCCGAAAAATAATGGCCTTTTGGGATTAGGTATAGGTGATATTTTACACTAGATTACTCAGTGTAAACACCCATTGTTCTTTTAAGCCAAATTTATGTGTAGAACACCACTGACAAATTTCTGTTGACAAATATCAACTACTTACAAAACAAAGTAAATATAGTACTCTTTTTCTGCTCACTTAGAAATTGTTCTCTTGTTTCTTGGAAGATGAATTATTTCCTGATTTAATTCTATGAAATCAAAAGTATGCCCCTACAATAGCATGCTTTTAGTTTATCACTGCCATGAGGCTTTTCTGGACTCCATAACTACTCAAGCACAGTAGCTGATTGAAAAGAGTTTGGATTTATGTTGTAGAGAAGCGCATGTGGACCTCCAGGATAGCTTTCATGCTGTCTTAAAATGGCAAAAAAATGTCTTGTGTCTATATAAAAAGCCCTCCATCCAATATAGTAAATACAAATGTGGAAGCATTCATAGCTGCTAGCATATGTATTTTGTTAAGAATAAAGGGTAATCGGTTTTCAGCAGGTGAATAGAAGAAAGATCTGAAGTTTGCCTTCCATGGATAACTGCCACTCAGAGTACCTCCACTGAGTCAAATCAGTTAAAAATGAGACAGTAGTTGGTACTTAGCCTTTATAGCAGGCTAGAAGAAAAGTGCACACTTTTGAACAGGTGGCCTTAATGAAAAGTTCTGAGATCCAAGCTGTGTTCACTATGTAATGGAAGGAAAGTTGAGCTGTGGCAATGAGAACATTAAGCACTGCAAGGACTCTTAGATCCCAGATGGTCAAAATCTTTTTCTTACTTTTGGTTTGTAATTACTAAAGAGCTTCCTTGTGGGTTTGTCTTTTTGCGCAGCAACTCTTCCCACTGGTGTAAACAGTACTGCTTACATCACATGAAATAGAACACTTGGATAAGTCTTTCTAGAACTAGAGGTGACATCCATTAGTAACTTGTAACAGGATTATTCTGATGCAGTATGCTCAAGTGTAACAAGTGAAATACTCAGCAAACGAACTGTGGTTTCTGTAGCATATAAGTTGAAGAGATACAAAATTAAGAAGGAGGATAAAGATTATAGTAAACTGAATCAGTTGAGTGCATGCAGACATTGTTTTTAGCAGATGCACCATTGAATGGAGAATGGGATGGCTATTTGCATGAGGACAAGGATCTGGGATGAGAATTCAGATAAGATTAGCATTGACAGATAGTCAGGATCTGAAATAGGGGCTGGGACAACATCAAAGCAAATATTGCTTCAATCCAAAGGTACCATAACGTATAAGACCACCTTCCACTTCTGGAAAAACAAACAAACAAACAAGCCAAAAAGAAAACTCACAGGTCTTTTAAGCCTGGAGCAGCCATTTCTTTTTGTCAGTCTTATGAAATGCTGTCAAAAACTGCTGCCTGTTGAACTGCACCAACAGATGTGAGTGGTATGGAAGTCTAAGGCCAGTCTTCTCAGAAGATGTTGCTGAAAGACTTGGAGGTGTTAGTATTCCCTCCAAAGAAAAGGAAGATTTAGAGAAGGCTCAATAGTGGGTAAGCAAGAAGGAAATATTTTATAGGAGCCTAAGTATTTCAAGTTGATCAATTTGTTTTTATTATAACTATTTAAGGTGTATTAGATTTTTGAAAGGCACAGATATTTTGCTAGTTAATAGAAGACTATAGTGCCTATTGGCTAGTATAAATTGAGTGATAAATTTGATGATCTGTCAAGACATTAAGCTTTACCAAAAGTTGTTGTCTTGACAACAGCCAACAAGATATTACAGGGAAGAGTCATTGGACTCTGCATGTCTGGCATAAGCCTGAAAAGATAAGGGAAGATTGTGTGATGTAGTATAAGTGCAGTCACATGGAATTAGTTGCCTATGGTACTTTGCAATAATTGTCAAGTTTTATGCCAGAAATAGTTACCTAAAGGATGCATGGGAGATAAAGGATATATTAAAGGTTGATATTTTTTAATTTTTCCCCCATTGAGACATTGTTATGCCTGTCAATTATGTTTCTGGCAAGCTGAGTTTTTGAGTGAATTTGCATGTAAATTTTGTTACTATTATTGACTTTGATTTTCATCTTTTTAAGTTTTGATTGTCAAAATTGACAGATCAACAAGAAGGCTTTTACATTTCAAGTAACAACTATAAAAAATTAATCTGGAATTGAATTTTCTTTGCCTTTTCTTCAGCGGTCTTATGACAATGGCAATGGCTATTTTAAGGTAGAACTTCAGATCTGAATTTGGATTTTAAAAACAAACGGAAAAAGTAGAGAGAAATAATTCTGTATTAGAAGGGCTTGAAATAGAGTGAGAAAAATTGTTCTGTTTTTCAGTTGAACATCTAGGTTTTGTACCTGTTAGTTTTCCCTTTTAATTTATTTATTCATTTATTTTATTTATTTTTCTGGAATTTTTTCTAGCATCTCTTTTCATATAAAACAAATCCTGCTTTCTTATATCCTGTCATGTAAGAAACTGAGTCAATATGTAATGCAGAATTACCTGTTGAGTTGGCTCTACATTATGGGCATGTGTGTGTGTGTGCACTATGCTTACACATTATTTGTTTTTGTATACGTGCAAACTAATACATAAATTGCATAAATATTTGTCTCACAAATGCAGTCCTTGACCCAAGTATCTTCTTTAAGGTCATAAATATTGTATTGATTTTTTAAGTACATATAGAGAATAATAGCAGCATGAAAAGTATATTTTGTATTAAAGCTTTAAAACACTATATTACACAGAAAATAATAAGAATCAATGTCTTAGAAATTTTTGGAAACCTGTTCTGTCCTCATCTCACTTTTTTCCACCGGAAAATTATCATTTAAAGTACAACTTCAGAATTTATTTATATACAGATGTCATTAATGATACTTTAAATTTATGAAAAAAACCCAGGGCATTGCATCAATTAATTTCAATGACTGCTTTTTTTTTTCCCCACCCGCAGCACTGGATATTAATGAAAGTGTATACACATCATAGATTTTTTTAGCTTCATCTATTACAGGTATCAAAAGCAGTTAAAAGTGTCTTAGGAGAGCCTGGAGCAATAAAAATCTGGATTACCCACTTGGTTGGTGATATGTAGTTCCATGAATTACAGCACCCCAACTGTTACAGTTTAACCTCAAACATCAACTAAGTACTGTGCAGCCACTCCCTTCTTCCCTCTGGTGAGATGGGGAGGAACATTGGTAAAACCTGTGGGTTGAGATAAGAAAGTTTAATCATTGAAATAAAGAAAAATATAATAATAGCACTAGTTTATATGGAATTTCCCTTTGGCCAGTTTGTGTCAGGTCTCCCAGCCATGCTCCCTTCCAGCTTTTTGCCTTACAGGCAGAGCATGGGAAACTAAAAAGTCCCTGATTTTGAGGGTAAGCACTGCTTAACAACGAAAACATCAGTGTATTATCAACATTATTCTCAAATTAAATTCAAAACACAGAACTGTACTAGCTGCTAGGAAGACAATTCACTCTGTATCAGCTGAAAACAGGACACCAACACTTCCAAATTTTCCCATAACTTTATGAAAAGCATATTCTTTAAAGAAGAATCACCTGGCCATGCAGAGGGTAAGAGAAGAAGCCATTTCTATCAATAAATCAAATTTCTTAAATGTTTTGCTGGTTGAAGCCAAGAGGAAAGGAACATATTCACAGGACCAATTGATGTTAAATGCATAGTTATAATGCCAAAATTTAACCAAGTTTTTATTTGTTCTGGTGGCAAAGATCTGAACTGTAATTAACACTCAAAATGTTTAGTGATTTTTTGTTAAATTTATTTCCGTGTCAGTAGTGCAATAGAAGTAGTTTATGAGAAATTAGCTGTTTTATTTATTTGTTCTTATGAAATTTTTATTATATCTTATATTGTATTGCTTGAGTTTTCAAGCCTTTGAAATTAATTCTTACTTTTGTTCTTATTCATGCCAGTAAGGCTAAAGTACTTGAAAGAATGCTGAAAGCAAACATGAAACAGCAATGTTACAGTTCTACTGAAATTTTGAATATATGTGGAGAGTCAAGGGGATTTAAGAAGGTGCGGTTTGCCCATTCTAGTTCCCTCTACACTTCTGAGCAGTGTCAAAGGGTTTTAGATGAACTTGGACTCCAGCTCTGAATTTTTTTAAGATCACAGATGTCAAACTACACCAATATGTACACTTCCCTCTACACATAAATGACTGCCTTCCATAAGCTTAAAGGCAAAACTTTACAGATGCTGGCCTGTATAATTACCCAACTTTTACTTTTATGAAAGAAAAAATACTATCCCACTATTTTTCAGGCACTTCTTTCATGACATTGCATAGAGTACAATTAATTGCATTTGATCTCAAGGATAAAACAAATTTCTTTCAAATTTTTGTCTGGTCTTTTTTGGCTTTTGCTGGCAAGCTTATTGAACCTTTGAGAGCCTGATATAAACTACCAAAAACCAGTGGGAAAATTCCAACTAAATATAAATTCTCTCTGAATTAGGCTCTTTTCAGAATCCTAATGGCAGTTCCATTTCAGTTCTGAACTGATGATTACAACTGATTGAAAAAAGACTAGAAACCTCAAATTTGAAAGATTTTAAATTTGATTTGAAACAGAAATTACAATTATTCAATATCTCTGGGAATCCTACACTGCAAAGGGACTTAGTTGTTTTCTACATTCCCTGCTGAACATGTCTTAAATTTACAATATTTAATACGGAAGAGCTGCAAGAAGATTTACCAGCTCATCACTGGACTGAATTTGCTACAGGTTATGTGCTTTTTATATCTGCAGCATATCAAAAGAAACATCCAGAATTTTTATCCAAGTACGATTAACAGAGACCTTCTTTAACACATCAAAAGCTCTGACACCATGAAAATATTAATAAATGAACAAACTTTTTTTTTCTAATGGAACATCATTTTCATCTTAAAATGAAGTTTCTGTCTTGCGTTCCAAATAAATTCTAACTAAGTTCAAAAAATAGGCATTCCATGAACCTGAGTGCTATGGCTCATCTCAGAGTGTGGTTTCTAAAATAGCCTCTAAAACATTGGAGAGCTGAAATCACATTCTACTTCTGTTTGAGAGAATTTCAGTTTAAGCTACTTTAGAGTCTGCCACAGCTATGCCTCTAATTTAAATCACTTCCTGATTTCCTGTGGAGAATCAGTCCTTTTAACACCATAAAGTATTTAAATCTTTAAATAATCAAAGAAAAGATGAGCTTGATTCTTAGCTGGGTGCTTATAACATATCCTCAGCAGAAGAAACTCTTGGATTTGATGTTATTCAAATAAATTATAAAGATAAATGAAAAAAATATGGAGTGACATTCACTGACACAGTTCAAGGCTGCATATCTGAAGTGGCACCCAATATATGGTACTTGTGATGTAGAAATATACAAAGGTCAAGATGTCCCTATTCTGTTTTCCTTTGTTTTGATCTCTGTAAGCTTAGTCAGCAGTTTAAGTTAGCAGGTCCTTGTGGGCCTCAATCATAACTTCCTGGCAAGTATTTCACAGGAAACCAGCAGGACTGGGCATCATTACTTCTGTGAATCAACATGTTGGATGATCATGTGCTAGAATGGGATACCAGGTATTTCTGAGGCCACATCCTGACATGAAAATTCACTTTTCTTCACTCTCAGGTGTATGATTATTGCATACTGAAAAAGTAATTCTTGTCTCATACGTTTTACTTTGGACATAGTGAAAAATATGCTTAACAAATATATAACCAACCCACAACATGCCTGTACATAGTTCAATTACAGCTATAGTCATTGATCACTGTGCTTCATATGTGAGAAGACAGTTTTGTGTTTCATACCAAATCCTTCTCACACGACCCTAGGAATGAATCTTACTAATCTCTAGTTCATGCTGCTATAATATGTAGAGATAATATTACTATTTTCTTTCTGTTTTGTCTTTTGAGATTTTAAAATCTGAAAGTGAGAAAATAGTAATGGATAAACTGCTAACATCGAGTCAGTCTCCACCTTATAGATATTTCTGGGGGAAAATCGCACATGATACTAACTCTTGGAAAGATGTTTACATTAAGCTTTATTTTTATTGAGGAAAAAGAAGTGATCAGAAAATAAATCAGATAGTTGCTGAACTTCAAGTGGTTGTGATTTTCTGCTGGAAGACCATATGCAATCTAATAAGCAAAATGTATTAAATCTCTAATTTAAAAACATTTTAAAACATTATTTTTTGAAGAGCTAAACACTTCTATGAAAAAATCAGAAGGGGAAAAATCTCAAGAATAAAAGTAATGAATACCTGTGAGAAATGCTTAAAAGATAAGCACTACTAAATCCTTATTGTGGGCTGAAGTACAGGATGAGGTCCACACTCCATTCAGAGGGCTCTGAAGGTAGCCATCATCCAAATTTGCCTACCACTAGCACTGTTAGATTTAAAGGACTGTCTCCAGCACAGGGACGATGAGAACCTGCACACTCTGATGACTGCATGCCAAAGAAACTAATCCAGCAATTTATAAAAAAGATAGGGTTGAGAAATTGTTGGGCTCTAATCTGCCTTTGTTTCTGGCACTAAATGCTCAAGGACATGAAAGACCTGATTCCCAAAGATGCATCCTTTCCAAAAGGTGCTCAGAAAAGCATTGAGACATTATTTTGTTCATCTGTTCATTCCATCAGTCTTCCTCAGAGCTGCTACATATATGCATTTTAACTGACACACAAAGACAAAAAATTCTACAGAATTCTTACCAGTTATAAAAATCTTCTTTCCTTTTGTTCAGCTTCAAAACCAGAAAAGCTCAGGTAACAGGAGTAGCTAGCTTCAAGAGAGTACAACACTAAAAGACTATTTAATTAAAATTACAAGCCACTGTACAGTTTAAGAGTTTGCTTAGCGGATACTGGCTTGGAATCACAAACAGTCCGAATTAGTATTCAGTTAGAAAAACAGCAGGCAGAAGTTCCTTACTTTTAAAGTACCCTGACTCATGTGAGTTTGTTATTTTCCTGTCTATAAATACACAGAATTTCTGTTTCTGCAATATGACCATTAACTTTCTGGATACTCACTGTACGTGAATGAGCCATACTCATCCTCTTTTACTGTCTGGAGTACATGTAATAGGTGCTATCCTGTGAACCTGCTTGATTCTTTGAGAAAATTAGATGCTTTGTGAGGACAAGATAGGTCAGTGTCACTGACAATATGAGCATGACAAGGCCAGGCCCGGAGCTGGAATATCACTGTAGCCAAAGCAAGTGATTAGGAGAGACCTGACATGAACAGAGCAGAAATTTTGAATTAAACAGAAATAGAATTCTTTTGGCAGAGGAAGTCTTTTCATGAAGTTGTCAGCAGCTGGAGTTTGCAGGCACCTCTTCTTAAACATAAAATTACTTCTATCATTTTATATCCTGAAGTGCAGTGCCTACCAAGTTGCCTTTGGCAAATTTTGTCTTCATTAGAATCATTAGCTTGTATACTGGTGTGGTGGGTTGANGTTGGGTTTGTGTCAGCAAAACATTATTTCTGCTGGTCTTTCCTCCTAAAGGGGAGGACTTCTCACACTCTTCNAGTGGGTCGAGATAAGAGCTGGGAGAGAGATCGCTCACCAGTGACTGTCATCGGCAAAACACACACGACTTGGGGAAATTAGTTTAATTNAGTGGATCCCTTCCATGGGAGACAACCCTTCATGAATGGATAGCTCCAGCATGGGTCCATCACAGTCACAAGTCCTGTGAACAGCCCTGCTCCAGCACAGGCTCTTCTTTCCACAGGTACACAGGTACATTGTGGGGTCCTCCATGGGCTGCAGGGGCACAGCTGCCTCACCATGGGCTGCACCATGGGCTGCAGGGGAATCTCAGCTCCGGTGCCTGGAGCACCTCCTGCCCCTCCTTCTGCACTGACCTTGAGGTTTCTCTCGCATTCTTGATTCTCTCTCTGGCTGAAGTTGCTGTTGTGCATTTCCCCTCGCCTCACTTCTTAGCTGTGTTATCCAGTGGTGCTACCATCACAGTTGAATGGCTCGCCTTGGCCAGCAGCATGTCCATCTTGGAGCCATCTGGGATTGGCTCTGTTGGTCACAAGGGAAGCTTCTGGCAGCTTCTCACAGAAACCACCTCTGTTTTCCCCCACCACCAAAGCTTGACCATGCAAAACCAATGCAATTGGATATACTCTATGGAGCACAAATGTAGGGGCTTCATTGAAGCCAGGAAAGAAAATACTGGAACTGAACCGAGTTCCTGAATGACTTTTAGAATTAATGTACATTAGAGCGTAACTTGACCTATGCAGTTTGCAGGTGCAGCAATAATGATTTCAGTAAATGCACTCTCTGATGCAGCTGTTTTGTGTACTGTGCATGACTTTGGGCAGAGAAGAGGCTGATTATTCCTATTCATGTCGTGTGACTGGAGTGCAGAAATGCTTAAGGACCTTAGATCAGCTTTCAGACTGAATTCTCCTCCCTTCTCCAACTCTACCTAAACACACATCTATATAATACCTCAAAATACCCATTTAATGTCTGTGACCGTCTAAAATCAAAAGTGAAGATTATTGGTTTCATAATGTATGGGAACAAAATCACTAGGAAAAAGGGAAGAAAAGGATATTTGGTGCTCTCCCCATCACTGAACATGGCAAAGAGAAGAGTGACCTCCAGTGAGACATTTCATGACTGAATAGTTCACCCATTTAATCCTGGCTGTATCTGTTTCTTTTTCATGCCAACTGTACAGGTAAAAATACCCTTGAAAATCAGTTTTCCATGTTGAAAGGTATCTGTATAAATAAGGTTTCATTACTTCTACACTATTTCCCCAGCAAATCCTCAACCTCTCTGGTATTTGTCATGTCAGGTGGAAAATCAGAGTGAAAAAGATAGGATCACCTGCTCCTTGTATACTTTAATTGCTTGTGAAGTTTCCAGAGGAATCTGATTGAAGATGCTTTCAGACAGTGATGAACCTGGGCATGCCTTTCAGGACTCTGTGGTCACAAACAGTAATTAGTTAAAATAGTTAATCAATAATTAGTCAAAATGATAAATCAAAAACCCACATTGCTAAGGGGTCCTCTCCAACTTTCATCTCTTCTCCCTCTCCAACAAAAATCACTTTCTTAGTGGTTTTAAACTTCTTAGAACTTCAAATCTTGGCTGCAGTTAAAAGGAATTAATAGATGATTTAGATTTATCTTCTGAATTTCAGTCCTTTATTTTTACTTCCATGTTGTGTTCTCAGCAACCAGGTTTTCTGAAGTTTTCTGTACATACAAGTTGATGTCATATCTATCTTCAGCTGAGTGGTGTGTGCTTAACACTTTTCTCAACTAGGGGATCGGGAAGAACTTCAGGAAACAAAGGGACAGAGATGACTTCAGTTCAGCACTGTGAAAAAAGAAAAATATGCTGCTTTAGACAGCAGATGATTTGAGCTCAGACTTCCTCTTTCTCCAGTTCCCATTGAACCATAAATGCCTGCCCAGGGCAGAGAAATAAGGGATATGAGGAGGCTGCATTTCAAAGTTATTCGATCCTTACAAAAAAAGAATAGCCACTGATTCAGACACTGATTATACATGGCAGTTTTGTACTCTAAAAAAAAAAAAATCCCTACAGATTAGATATAGCTACACGTATTTTTCATTTTCAATAGGCAGGAAACTAGGTTGTCCTAGATCATCTGTCTTCCACTTTCTTCCATTCCTACCCAGAGCCTGGAAAAAGAAGCAGGCAAACAAACAAATAGTCATGGGAACATCAGCCTTGTCATAATTAATGAAATATCATTTTAAATGTCATCTAGCCAAACGTATCATGAACATTTCTAATCCATCAAAATACTAACTCATAAATTGTAGCCCTAGGTAGAATATTGCCTTGCATTTAGGACAGTTAATATGCCATTGTCTATTGCAGCAGACTCATCAGCACAAGAGAGGCATTCTTGAGTCTGTTTTATTTTAGTGTGTATTGGAAATAACCCTAAAAGCAGTCTCCATTTCAAGGATTTATTTTCAAATAGGTAATAGTTTTGTAAACTTCTCTTTCCAACTTAAACCAATGAAAACTTTGGTTATAGTCACTTGTTTTCTGCACTGTTTTGTTGAGAAAATAACAGCTTTTCCACTACAAATAACAGGTATGGGAGAAAGAAAATTGTGTCTTCAAGATGTCGGTAGCTACAAAAGTTTCAAGTCCAGTCCTCCCAACGTTACGCACATACTTATCTTCACTCGTATGTGTGGTTCAGTTGAAACCTCTCCTTTGTGCACCACTCAGTGTGTAATTGCATCTGCTCAGGGAGGATGTAGTATTTTGGGGGTGCCTTCCTGCCCGAGGAAACAAGGGGTTGTAAGAGGTAGCTGTATTTCTGGTCTGTCTACCTTCTATGTCAGTGTTCCATGTTGTCTTGTGGAAAGTAGAAAACATAGAATTAAAACATTATGAAATATGAATTTGCCCAGGAAAATACATTTTTACATTCTTTTCCTTTCTGCACTAGCTTTTCTAAATTATGTCCTATGTTCAAAATACCAACAGGGAGTAGTAAGTAAACCAGACCTCTAATTTTCATGTCTAGTAATAGTACATATTTTGCATTTGAAATTACAAAAAAGGGCTTAATTTTGTTTCCATTGAAACATGAAATAAACATTGTTTGGTTTGGTGCTGTATCATAAATATTTCTCAATTTTCCAGTTCCTGAAGGTCTGTTTAAATTGATAGGACATCAGATTGTCTCTGTAAATCTTTTTTAGTGTAAATTAATTATTCAGTTATTACCTTCTGTTTCTATAACAGTCTACACATAAAGCTCATGTAATACTAGGGTATGTGGATCTCAATATAATTTTATCCATTTGAGGTCGGATTGAAATATGATTGCTGATGGGGGGATCTTTCCTCTGACTGAGTCAGGCTAGGTCAACAACAAAAGGCAAGACATTGCAGTAGACATAAGCATAAAATTTTTAGTAGATCTGTGTTTTTTTCTTCAGGGAATTTCCCTTTTTGAAAAAAGAGCACACTTACATGAAATTTTTATGCTAAAAATAATTCTTGGTTTTCTTTGTCCGTTTTTCTCTGAACAGAAAGTATTCTACTGTATTTTAAAAACGCCATTGTTCTTCTTTTGTTACACTGCACTTGAAGAATATCTACTTAAAATATCTGAGAACATAAACTTTATAAGTTAATTTTGAAAAGGAAGACCAATAGTGGAAAAGAGCAATCACCTGTTGCATTGTATCTCTTCAAAGGAAACAAAACATTCAACCTACTTTTATCCCTTAGGCAGGAAATGTAATAGTGTTTGAAGTTACATAAAGACTGCCAAACAATTCAAATTTTATAAAATTGAAATCATACATGGAATAGGTCAAGTTCATCCCATATGGAGCTCTATTGACTTGAACAGGCTTATGGGACCCATTTCAATTGTGTGCTATACCGTAATTCAGATGCAATTTTTTGTGCATCAATTGTTTCTAAGAGCAACTGTACTCAAAACCTCAAAAATGCAGAGGATCACAATTTCATTATTCCCAGCTCCATTGATTTCCATTGTTAAGTTTTTTTGAGAGAGTAACTGGAGTTACATTTCAATGCTGTTATGCATTAATTTAATCATTAAAGTGTACTTCTGCAAGAGACAGTGATAAAACCTATGATGAGAGAGTCCAGCTGCATTTTCTTAAAGTGCAGCAGTAATTTTGTAGTAGTTAGTTAACAGCCAGGCTGAAATAGACACATTAAATCACTGAAAAAGGTATGTGATTTTTTTTTCGAAGGAAAGGATCACTTGGAACTAGACTTTATCCTAAAGTCCAGATACCTAAAGCTATTTGGGTTTAATTGCTCTTATGGGAGTTAGGACTTTAGACAGCTTTAAAAATTTTCACATAAGAACCAAGGAACCACTGTGATGCTGAAATATTTCAGGTCCCTTTGAAGTCAGTGGAAATCAAGCAGCCATTAAACAACAGCCTGTACTTTGAAGGTTTGAACTGTAAGGCAGGATCTTGTTATTTAAAGTTGCATAATTTAAGTAAGCTGAATAATTTTTAAAAAGAACTATTCTTTTAAAAAATCAGTTTAGGCGTGAATCTTTACAGAGTTCCTTAATATTCCATCCTGCCAGAATACGGAAGCACAGTGCATTTAGAGCTAGACATTTTATTTGCCTCTAACTGATGTTTCCCACATCATTCCTCATTTTCATAATTTCTGATTTGCTTTTTGCAACATGGGGAACACTGTACGAAGTCATAAACTAAGGGAATTTCTACAACGGTACCAGTGTGACACTGCTAAATGTTTCAATAGCATATATTTTGGAACTCTTGTCACCAAAAGAAATCTTCTGCCCTAAATTCAGTGGTCAGGTTCTGAAAAAGAATAGGGGAAAAGTAAAAATCCTGCTTATATCAAACAAAAATATTCACGGAATCTAATGATTTGAAAAATTTAGAAAGAAATAAAAAATTCTCAGGAGATGCACCTGTTCTAGACCAGAATGCAGTTCAGCCACTTATTTTTTTCCCCCCTCTCTTTGGAGATTCAAGACAGGCCAGTGCTGTCTTTCACAAAGATCACAATTCATGATGCACACAAATTGGGTGGGTGTATCAGTATTATATTCCCTTCTTTCCCATGAGAAAAAAGTGAGCATCGTTAGAAGTTGTTGGCTGGAGTGTTCATTTGGGAAACCCAATATCATACCTCAGTACATATATTGTATATATCTGCATTTTCAAGGCCCCCCCTCATTTCTCTGTTCTCAGGAGACTTTTTTTCCCATCTTATCCAGCCCTATTACAGGCTTTAGTATGGAAGGCTAGAGACAACTCATGTTTTTCCAACCCAAAATATTTCTTGCCAACTGGAATTGGGATTTCTGGCTTAAGGAATGGATGTCCCCTACCCCTACCTAGGGTCAAAAGCACCACTTCAAAAAAACCACAGCTAAAGATATTATAGGCAACTGAAACCTTTATATGTGAAGATTCTAGGGCTTCAAATCGTGGGTAGTGGTGGTTTTTTCAGTACCAGGAAGGTAAGTGTTCACCTCTACTAAAGGGAATATAAATAAACCTAAGCAGAATTTAGATTATTTGTGTACCAAATACCTTTGTAGCCCTTAAGATATCAGATATAGGCAGTTTAAGAACAGGGAGTTTCAAGGTTCTCAAAGGAAGTTTAAAGTTAATAGGAGACTGAACACAATTCAGTGATCTCACTATCAGAGCCCTCAGTTTAGAGACAATTACTCAATATTTTCAATATTATAAATATTATTCAATATTCAATATTATTCTCTTATTATTCAGCATTTTCAAAATGATTCAATATTTTAAACTGGGGCAAGCCCAATTAAATGTATCAATTCCCTTCTAGGAGTAGTAAAATCAGTTGAGGAATCTATGTATTCTCCATTTGAGTTTATCGTAAGATTGCCAGTTAACCTAACAAAGTCATTTTCTAGAAAGGTTTCAGCATCTTCTGGTCATAAATAATAAATAAGTTCCCACACAAATACTGCGGAAACCTTAGCTGACACTTCAGATCAAAATTGTTGACACACATCATGCACAGAATGGATCATACTACAGCTTCACATGATTTAACTGATTCATGTATTGACTTAAACTGGGCTGCTGCTTTATCTTTAAAACATTAAGTTTGATAAGTAGGAGGCTGTAGCTGTTATCATCAGCTCACTCTTAGGTATAGAAATCAAAATAATTCCAAGTAGCTCAATAGATTCCCTAGGAGCACTGATGTTCAGAACTGAACATGCATGGAAAGAACAAGAGAAAAGTGATAAGTTTTGCTTAAATACTTAGGATCAATAAACATGAATACATATTTGAAAATCATTGGCCTGCCTAATGATCTTTCAAATTAATTAGAAACTCTCTTAAGGGAAAATGCAAATGGAGGCTGTACATTTGTAGTATATTGCAAATAACGTAAATATGTTCTGTTGCTGGAAAAACTTTGACTGAAGGTAGTTTGAATACTACAATGTTAGTTCCTCTGTCTCATCTAATGAAACTAGTTATAATTAATTTCCTCATTGAACCTTAATTACAACTGTTAAATGGTATGGGAAGACTTTTGCACCTGAAGATATTTCTGGGCCACTCTTTTGTGATTACTCTTTGCTCCTGTTAACAATAAAAATTCCTAGGCTCTAATAATACATGCAAGACAACTGAATTGGATTGAACTCCCAGTTATAGACTCACATTAAAACTCCTTTCTATAATTTTCAAAGACAATACCACAGAATATAAAAAATTCATTACTCCTTCCCACCTGCCCTCTATGCTGGCAGTCAAACTCATAGCACTTAATAACAATATCAAAATGTGGCTTTTCCACCGAAAATTTCGACATGCTTTTATCAGTTGGCAGTTCGGACTTATAACTCAGGATTGACAATAACCAAAACAGAATAAGATTATACTTCATCCCTTTAGGCTGGTTCTATAAACGATTTCTTGAACAGCATCACATATTTGCAGTCCAGCATGATGTCATTTCGTTTTGCACTTGGGACTGAAGGGATCATGCCTGGGATTCAGCATCACTAGTGTACTTTTCTGTCTTTCAAGGCATGAGCTTCCTTTAAGCTGAGATTTTGTTATAAATGTTTAAACACTGGCTGGATTCTAGAAAAGGAAGACTTAGTCATGTTGCCTTCAAACAGCTGTAATCTTAACAACTTTTTGATAGGAAAAACAAAGCCAATAGTCCTGTGTTCTATTCCTATGTTTGCCAGAAGACCAAAACTCTCGCATTTATTGAAATACCCCTGATTCCAAGGTCAGCATTCTGGATCATTTAGTCAACCTTTCTGCTGACAATACTTATTCCTTCAGCTTACTCTTCCTTCAACTCAATTTATTGAGTTCATAAAATAAATAATTGCAGTATGTAATTATTTGTGCATAAACCTTGAAGTGCTGGAGGGTAGGGAGCACACCTTTTTATTAGGAAATGAGAGGAAGAATGGGCCTGGCCACCTGTTTTTTTTTTTTAGGTGTATTCAGAAGTTTAAGCAGCCCCAGGAAGAAGAAAGGAGTTTGGTCCCATCTGTTAGCAAACAGAGGAAAGCTGAAATACCGTGAAAGTTGGTGTATTTATTTTTTTCAAAGACATTTCTGAAGTCACTGGGACATGAGAACAATATGTGCAGAACAGAACTGAAAGAGAAAGGAAGAGGAACTCCCTCTTGATGGTGTGGGTAGTTTCTGCATGTTGGTCATTTACTAGACTGCCTTGCTACCAGGAGGACTTTGTCACGCAAGGCGATGCAAAGAAGCTTTTTCATATTATTCAATAAAGATTTTTGGTGAAGTTGTAGAGAACACATATAGAGCCAAGGGACTGTGTAGTTGCTTGCTTAAATATCTTTGGGGATTTTAAGATTGTCCTCTTCACAATTCCTGAACTGTGATTTGCAGTTTACTGGAATGGCAAGGGAAAATATACAAATAATGAATATTTCATATCAGAACATGAGAATTTTGGTAATGACATTTATTACCAGAAGTGGGTTAATATAAGTTATTTTTTAGTCATATATTTAGATCAATGGCTCCTTTGTTTTTCCACCTCAGTGCTGTTATTTTTCACTTTACATTATTAGTACTCCTTATGATACACTCTCATGATTAAAGAGTATTGAATTACTACTCTTCCATTGTTTCAGGAAAGAAATTTTGAGGAGGAGCTGGAACTAATGACAATTGTCTGGATGGGATGACTGCATAAGTATCCATATCTTTAGTTTGACTATTGAATAGATGGCTACACAGAGAAACCACATAATGATAAGGACTACTAATAAAGAAAGGAACTTACTACTGCCCTTCTCACACCATCTTTTCCTATCTATTCTCGTCATCATCATTCTATCTGCAAGTAATTGTGTTAATCTTCTCCATGTTTAAACTTTCAGAATCCATACCATCTTCAGAATAACAGCAAACTTTCTAAAATGTCATCAGATTAAAAGCTTGTGACAGCTAGGAAAAAAATCAGACATATGCTGCAGTGTAATTTCAGCCTTTCTTCTACCCACACTGTATTTTTGTTGCAGTTTCCTCTTTCACAATGGATAGGTAAATTAGGACCCTTTATCCAGACTGACCCTTTAGCTTTACCAAGTAAAGTGAGTGGAAGCACAAATAAAAGTAAACTGAACAAATATATACATTTGTTACAGACCTTGGCATCTAATGCAATTGTCTGCATCCCTCTTACAGAACTGATGTTTCCAAGGGCAGTTCCACTTACCCAAAACAGAAGTCTAACGTATATCAATTCATTCTTAGTACATATCCATGCCTCCATTGCTTCTACTGGGACTTAATTTTGACACCATTTCCATGCTTATTTTTGCAATAGGAAACTCTACTACATTAAGAGAAGAATATTTACTTGTTCTCATATTTCAATAATTACATTAAAAAAAAAAGATAATATTACAGTTGAAAAGTAGAGAGTGAGAAGTGGAATATGCTACTCTACATCTTCCCATTTAAATGCTTTTTAAAAATCTATTTATGCTACTTAATGAGCTAGGACCATTCCTTAAGGTCCTATAAAGCATTAGAAGATAACTTTAATAAAATCTTATCTGTTGTTTTCACAGAAAATATATTTGAAGACATAAAACCAGATAATTTGAATAATGTTAGAAAGAGAGAAAATGGATTTTGTTCTGGGATTCAGTGACAGGCGGAGACATGAAACACATCTCTATTTGAGTTAGTGATCTAGATTGCTTTTATAGCAAACACAGGAAAACATAACTGAGATGTCAAAAACTCCAACCCCAAAGCCAACAGAGGACTCACACCCCAGCAGTCCGGCAAGCTCTTCTGAAATCACTACTTCATTTGTAGATGTCTTCAAGATAGACACCTAACATTTGTGCTTTTTGTACTCTATGGCTTTGTCAGTATCAAGCTGATATGATACACGCTTTTAAAATTAAAGAGGTTCTTTTACTCAGGCATCTTTATTCTTTCTGCGCATTTTCTGGCATGGTATTTTCTGTATATAAATCAGTACTGGAAGGCAGAACTGAACATTTAACAGTGGTGACATATTTAGCTATTAAAAATTAATCTGTCTGATGTTAAGGGGGGAGAAAGGGTGAGTTTCCTGATTAAGGTCCTCTGGCCAGCTCAGAAATTTCAATTATTTTTCAAATAGTCTCTCTCCTCCTCTCCCAGATGTAGAGGAATGTGAATAGAAAATCACAGTAAAAATAATTCTACTTGGAGTTATTTGTACATTAAGAAAAACAAAAGCTAACATTTTAATCCCAGAGATAAGGATAATCGTATTCATAAACCATTTTTTACACTGATCAAACAAATTTGTTCATTTACTTCCTTAGTTTTCCTCCTGGTAATACACTGTTTCAGGTCTTAACGCAACTGAAATTTGTGGGGAAAACTATTCTTTGCCTACTACTCTTCAGTTTAAAAATTGAGGCATTTTTCAAGCTTGTTATACTTATTTAAAGAAACAGAAAAGTACCGATGAATGTTCAGATGAAAAAGGAGAGGAGTTCCAAGCAGGCATGTATTTCTTTGTCCAGCAGCCAGGATTTCTTGAGTAACCTGGAAGGAAGCCGGATCCTGACCTGCAAGTTGTCTGTTCATATATTCAAAAGGGTAGTCCTGTTCTGAGACTTTTATGTAGAAGACAAAATTTTTAAAAAAAGGGAAATTGAGAATAAATTAATTCCCCATTTTTTCTGTGGAGAATTTTGAAAGTACGACAGAAAAGTCCAGAGGCTGATACTCAAGTCCACTAAAACACTAGTACCAACACTGCACAGACTCAGCCCTCATGATGACCTCTTCTCTATCTGTAATGGCCCAGCCTCAGCAAAAGCCCAACATCTCCTTCAAGCAGCCAACAGAAGACAACAGTGTGGGCTGTTGGAAGACTTGAAAGGCACACCTGTACCCCTATACTCAACATTAGAGAACGAACACTAGCTTGCAATCATCCATCCTCTTAAAATGTTAGAAGTGCCTGGCTTGGTTTCACAGAGCAATAAACAGTTCCCCCGTGCTGTTTGGGAGTAGACCCAGGAAACTTCCAAACAGGTAACTTGGTCATGGTCATTTCACTTTGAAAGCTAGGAGCTTTCAAAGTAGACCTTTTTGTCTCAGGCTTAAGTCCAGGGAACAGATCTTGGTACATTTAATCTCCTGTTTCAGACGCAGGCAATAATTCCAAGCCCTGAGAATCCAATCAAATCTGTGTTCATGGGGGGGAAATTCCACAGGGTTTTATCTTTAACATCTTCAGAATTTAGTCAATGAAGGAATAGTGGAACAGGAAGCAAAGCTGCCTTCTAAGCAGGAGAAAGAACCAGAAAAAGGATTCCCATTTCTATATTTTGTTGAATTATCTTCTTTTTTAAATTAATTTATTATTTCAGTAGCCATTTCTTCTGCTTACAAAAAACCAATCCATGGTAACATAGACTTGAAATAAGCTAGTGACTTGTAATCTACATGTTTGTTTACTTTATTTCTGTGGAAACATAATGACATTATAAGGATACTTTGCCTAACTTTTAGATCCAAAGAACATGGCCTGTGTTTAGCTTCCTTGCCTACCTCTGAGTAGTTTTGCCTTAGGGTATAATCCAAAAAGTTCTCTGTGTGCAATCCGTCTTAATGGACTTCTGACTACATCTATAGCCTATATAGTTTTGAACTCAAGAAAGTGTCCTAAATGTTTTCCATCCACAAAAAAGGAAGTCTAGAAACTTCTTACTTGGTTCACTTGGACCTTAGATTAAGTTTGAACTTTAATCTTCTGGGAATATTTGGACAGCATGTAACACTGCATGGATGTTAAAATTATCTACCACTTTGAACCTGAGCAAGAATGTTTTGATTATGTTGCACTCATGTGAGTAATTTTATAGACAGTGCATTAAAATTCTTTCAAATAGCAATCTACTGTGTATCTTTTACCTGTTCTGCCCTTTTGTACTTCATTGCCCCTCTGGTGCTACATGCTTGCAAATTATTTCTGTCCCTCTTTTCATACCCAGAGTCTGCAGCTCTGCAGGCAAAGAGAAAGTGCTAACAAATAACTCTGTCATCAGAAGAATTCATGTTTCCTGAGTGAAACTCATTAAATTACTTATTCCAAACACATACTTCTATTCCTGCAAAACTCATGCTGCCTTTGGAAAAGGACTCTGGAGATGACCTTATTTTGCCTGAAATTATCCTCCCACCTATGCAGGCACACACACACAGTCAGTTACTCATCGCAGTCTCTGGTTCAGTGCCCTGCAGCGATCACCATTGTGTCTGTGTGTCTGTGGATAATTTTAAGGTGAGTCCAGACATCCTGCTCTCACGCATACTCAGACCCACCAAAACATGGCATGTGTGACCTAAGTAGGCAATACTTTAGCAGTTCCTCTGTCCTCCGCTTGAATCAGTGAGCTGCTTTGGCTTGTGGGTCTGACCATCCCAGTGGGTAGCTTCTTGAAATGAATCTTAACATTACTTGGTGTCTTCTAACCCTCTTCCTCTGGGGACTTCTCCAGGGGACTCCATGGTCCCTGTGTGGAGTAGATGAGTAGGGCAGGGAGTGAGTGACAGAAGAGCATTTCACAAGAAATCACAAAAAGCCATGAGCTCTGTGTGTTTGAGCTCCACACTTGAGCTAGGACGTCTGGTGTGCAGCATGCCCAGGGCTACAAGCACAGGGGAAGCATGATTCCCAGGTCAATGAAGAATCACAGAATCACAGAATGGGTAAGATAGGAAGGAACCACAGTGGGATCACTGTTTCACCCTACATGCTCAATCAGGGTCGTCCTAGAGAGCACTGCACAGGATTCTGTCCAGATGGCTCTTGAATATCTCTCAACCTTGTAACTGGGCAAGCACAGAAATGGACACAGGCTGGTGAAAAACATGCACCATTTACTGCCGTGGTAAAGATCAGGCAATGTGATGCTGCACAGGTTCCTGACTGCTGGTGTGAACTACAGGATGTAGACCTTGCTGCAGATTGTTGGCTTCCTCAGCTGAACCAGCAGTGGTTTTCCAGCCCTGGGCTGAGCCATGTGCCTTCCCTCTGCATGCATCTCTGCTCTCAAAGACCTTTTGTTTAGTTTATCAACAACACAAAATGATCAACACCAACAAAGATCTGAAATCGAAAGTGATTTGTCCTCAGTAAGTCAGGCTCTTTTTGCTGTTAGTGTAACATCTCAAATATTTAATTTTAATTTTAATGAAGTTGCTTTGCTTGAAAAAGGTCAGTGCTGTCAACAAAGAAAAATGTTGGAGTTCAAAGTAGCTTGTTTGCTCAGAAGATTGAACTTTTGAATTGATGATATATATTAATAGCACTTAGTGTTCAGAGTAAATACACAGTAAGATGAAATTCACTAATCCATCCTATTTATTAGGATTCGGAAACAATCATGGAGGCTTTCAGATAAATGTCTGTGAGGGTTAGTGGATTGGGAGCATGTATCACCAGTGGTTTATTTCATCATAAATATTACAGTTTAAGTTTCTGTATTATTGTACATTTCTAGGAACTAGGAATTAATTTCATGATTTATGTATTTACAACTTTTGGAGTAAGAGTTTTTATAAAATAGTTGCTATGAAATAGATGCTATACTTGGAAGTTCAAAAAAGCAACTTTTCTTAGCTTAGGTTTTATAGAAATAGTGTCAGGAGACCCCTGTCCCGTGATTTCTGGATCCTTTAGCCACATGGTCGGATGGCTGGCTGGAGCTATGTCTGCATCTCATGGAATTCCTGCTCTCACTCTGTGTACCCACACTAATCATAGAAGGAGTTCTCAATGGGGACTGCAATGCAGGGCAGAGAGTAAAATAAGGTTAAAACAACACATAAATCTCACAGGACATGTTAGCAAACTGCTTCCACTATAACTAACTTACACATCATGCAAAATTCACTTGAGGCACAGAAAGAAACTATGGTGAGGAGCCGAGTGAAAGGTTAATTGGATTGACTTTCTATATAGAAAATGGATGGCTGTTATTCTAGTTACGTACAGAGGTCATGATACAAAGAGATCATTAGATGCTACATGTGGATGAGAAACCATTACATTTCATCTGTTTCTCCTTTAATGAAGCCGGTATCTTGTCTCTGATCAAACCATTACTTATTTTGTGATAAATAGATGGACAAACATTTAGCATAAGTTCAAGGTGTTGAAAACAAAATTCAGAGGTACTAAAAGGCACAAGATGAAAAAAAAAAAACCTCCAGAGGATTAAAAAAAAAAAGCATTTGAACAATGCTCTCAGGCACATGGTATGATTCTTGGAGCTCCCCTGTGCAGGGCCAGGAGATCCTTGTGGGTCTCTTCCAACTCAGAACATTCTGTGTGATTCTTTGTATGAACTCTTTAAAAAGAACTGATTGGAACACTCATTCTTTGTCAAATATGGCATTATCTGTTTCCTAATCATTGACAGCACAGAAGGAATCATCTTCAGTATTTGTATATTCTAACATATGACGTTAGAAGTACACATGAAGTATAATATAGTAGATACTTGATTCTGTCTGCTACAAACCACTAAATCACACTAGACAGAAGAATGTTGGTTTCTCAAACCTCTACCTGTGATGGGATAGGGGGAAAAGAACTGCTTATATTTTGTGACTTCAACCTGAGTGACATAAGCTTTAGTTCACATGCTGCAGGTGCTCAAACAGCCTTATAATATCTAAATATCACTGCAGTCAGTTTTTGAGTTCAGGAAAAGTTACAGCCAACAGACAGAGTTTCTATCAATCTTCTCTTACAGATAAGGAATTTGATCAGAGCAATAAAATTAGTGGTAGCTCAGGACCAAAAAAGGATGATCTCTTTATATTTTCTCTGATAGTAGGAAAGAAAACAGTGCATGCCTTTGGTGTGCTACATGTGACATTTTCAAAGAGCTGGAACAAAGGATCCAACATATACGACTTAAAATGGAACAAAACATCATTTTAAAATAACTTCAAAATATTAACTATATTCAAAATAGAAAAAGAGAAATTTGATTCTCAAGACAGGTTTCACAGCTATTTTTTCCTTCAATCACTCTATGAACATTGCCTCCAACTAACAATCTTAACCCGCAGTTATTCAGAATAAAGCTTATTCTGAGGCATTTTCCAGATTTTGAACATAAACATGCTCATCAAGTGATCATTCCTCTGATAACTGCGGGAGAAGGAGAAAAACCTCCCACCAAAGTCAGATGTGTCAGCATGGTATCTTTTAAGGCAGGTCCTCAGTATGATGCCTTTCCATCCTATACCTCATTCAGATTGGAAATCCTCTGCTGAAGAGCTGTGCTGCTTAAAGCTCCTTCCAGAGAAGACTTTCACATGATTTTTTATCACCCTTGTTAATACTTTATCTAGAAGAAATTATCTTAGGGTAGTTTCCAGAGGCTGATAAAATGGCATACATTGTCTCTTATGCCAATCGAAGGGTGAACTGTAGCCACCTAAGGTCTTATTTTATTTCTTTTTCTTTCAGATTATAAAAGCACTTTAAGTATTTTTAAAGTAATATTTTTATCATTAAAAAAATGGCCCATTTCAAATAGAGGTTAATGTAAGGCAGTCCATATATACCCATAATATGCACAGAGTCAAACTAGGTGACCCTATGGGCATTTTCTAGCTTCCAAAATCATTAACTCCAAGTATCCTCCAAAAATGCTAAAACTTCAAGTTGCAGCATCAATGTAAAAAATCTTCTATTCCCCTTGGTATTTTGTTCTAGTAGTTCATTCCACTAAAATGAACATCTTATGTTTTATTTGAACTTGTTTGTTTTCCATAGTCTTAGTACAGACTTTATCAATAAATTATTGCCCTTACAGTATTAAATATTTCTGCTTTGTGAAATAAATTCTTTTCTTTAATCGAGTTACTTTTTCATCTTTATAATCTGAATTGAAGCCTTCTGATCTCCCTTTTGATCTCTCTCTTCTTTGTCTGTTTTTTGGTTGAATGTTTTTGGGGTTTTTTGTGATCCTTTTAAATGTACAGACTCTGGGAATGGTTACGGTGATCTAACACCAGGATTGATCAGTCCCACACCATTCTTTCAAGCCTTAATGGCAAAGGTCCATAAAAATCTGTTGTTCATGGTAATCCATTCTATTTCCGCTATTGTTTTTTTTATGACTTATGTTCATGGGAAGGAAAAAACTATCATGAGGTGGTGTCTGACATTCAATGTCAAAAAAAAATCTGATAAGATGAATAGGAATGTGAAATATACTAGCAAAGCAAAGTGAGTTTTTAGTTTATAGCCTGAATAGGTAGTTTTGGCATGGGATATACAGGAATTCCTTCTAGAATTGTACCTGATAGGTAGCAGTCATGAGAAATAATTTTTACCCCCTGAGACTTGGAGGTATAGGAGATGCTACATTATTCCCTTAGCAGTAACATGCCTCATTATAACGCTACCCCAGGCTATACTATAATCTTTTAAGGAAAAAAGGACAAAATGCTGAGTCAAGCTCTTTTTTCTTGCCATAAGCAGCTCTTCTACTCTTCCACAACTGAAAACAAATGACAAATTTGTCTGTGTGAACAAGAAAAACTAAAAAAGGTGATTAAAACTGATCTGGTGCTTCTATTGCAAGTCTCCTTTGATGTTACCTGCATAGTGCTGCAACATCGATCCTTTTAAAAGCTGTGTCCCAGAATTTCATCTCTTCACTGAGGGCATTTGCAGAGTTTCTTTTTACATGGCAGTTTAGCATTTAATAAAAAAAAAAACCAAACAGTGAAGGAATCTGGGAACATTGGATTTGCCATGCTGGATCAGTGTACCCACCTATCAAATCAAACATCCTATCCTACAGGATATGCGGTGAAAATAGGGGTTACCTTGTAGGAGTTACCATTATATATGTTCTAAAGAGAGAATGAACAGTGCCCAGTATACTAGAAATCCTACTGCAACTAGTTCTTTTGAAAGTGAGTTTTGGATACACTTAGATGCGTATGCCTTGAGCCTCAAATAATTTTAAAAAAAGAAAGAAAGCAACAAATATTTGTACCTTTTTGTACCTTAATCAGTTTGATAGCTTCACAGATAATGAAGACAGCAAGGGCGGTTGTGATCTATCTAGACTGATTTCTTCTGTAAATTATGTTATAGTTAATTTTTTGGATTATTTCCCATTTCAAGCACAACATAACTCTCAGAAATATTTCAAAACAGAGGGTTTTTTTCACCCTTAGTCATTATATTTAGATACTTAATGAAAATGTCATTGCATTCTTTAAAATAATTTGAAAATTTCAAGTAAAAAAAAAATATAATAACAGCATGATCTAAAGCAGTCTTACAAATAAATTTGTGGTGGGAAGAATAAGCAAGAACTGCTTGACATTTCTAGAAAAGTAAAGCTCTCTGTTGAAAGGTTTCTCTAGCATGATTCTCAACATAAAAAAATACCAAACCTCCCAAACAACAACAACAAAAAAAAAAAACCACCATACCTCACAGGGATTCAAATACTCAATATTTGTAAAACTGTTAACACAGGCATTTTTCCCATTTAATCAGTCACTTCAATGATAGCCCTGCCATTATTCTTCCTGATGTCTCAACCTTTAGGCACAAGGGAAAAATAAAACTGTCCTCAAAGGGCTGGTAAAAATTTTCTGGGACAGAAAGCTTAATTTCAGCTACTTTTGTCTTTTACATTGAGTTTGGCAGCAAGGAAAATTTATGGCAACCTCTGGCTCCTTTAATTAATTTTCCATGTCAACACTCAAAGTTGAAAATCCTATGATTTCAACATCCAATCTAGGGAACTATTTAGCCTATAAATATTTTTCTATGTATGTGAGAAGACATAATTTAATTTGGACTATTTTTTTCCACAATAATGTGAATCTGGACTGCTAGGACTGATAAAATATAGTACCATGGGAGAGAGACACCCTATGACTTCTAATCAACAGAGTTTTCTCTGTGATTCGTTCAAAATGTCCCAATTTCTTTGCCTTTTTCATACTGAAGAAAGGCACAGCAAGAAATCACCAGGAATGCATATAAACCATCAGGATACCCTGCAATTCTGCTTGTTCATGTACCATGTTAATGGTTCATCGAGAATTTTACTTTCTTTTTAAATGTTTTGATGTCATTAGCTGTTTCAGTTGTATCTTAGGAACTAGTAAAGACAGTGATTCCCTAATAATATCCTCTGGTTTACATTAATACTCATTGTTATTCTCAAACAAAAAGAAAACTCCAGAAAGCAAATCCTAAGGTCATCTTTATTTCACGTCATTTCCATGGCGATCAAGTACTAAAAGGCCATTTCTAGGACAAGTGTGTTTATGAGTTAGGGTACGACCTAAGTGATCTGGTGTTGTCATTGTGATGTCTCCAAGTAAGTGTCATATTTGTACAATCCCAAAAAACTAGAAATACGCAAGTATAGCTCTTGAGTTTGTTATGTAAGTGATTTAAACACAAATCATATAAGTGAATTTAATAATCTCTGTTCCTCAAATTATTTCATCAATAATTCAGTGGATCTTTGATATCTGTTCCCAATATACATGTAAGTAGTTTTGATAAAATAGGCTATTTGTAATTGACAGATGTAGGTTTAAGCTTAAAATTTAAATAGTAAAGGCGTTATTTCTATTGTTTTAATTTGGAGCTTTGTGTGTTATGTTTCTCTATATCCTTCAT